>CAKNWU010080349.1:0-11396 GCA_932072015.1 Andricus quercustozae | reverse complement strand
TTGACCATTATTATATTAAAGGAAGTTTGTAATATTCCCGCGTGATCACGTGGTTAGAATAAACTTCAACATTGCGTTTCTACCCATCGGCATACGTTTTATTGAATAACTTTTTTTTCTAATAAAGATAGGCCGAATGCTTCTCGAATATACATGATTGAACCGATTCTCTATCGAAATAGGCATTGTACATATTTTTAGAAATGTTTTAGCTTGAAATATTTTGCAATTGAAAAAAAGCACGGCTGAGCCACCCGGGTACCCGGGTACCCCGACAGAAAAAGCAGGATTTTCGTGCAGTATATCATAAAAATAAATTTTGTTATAATAATATATAAAGTAAATATGGATTATTTTATAAACAATAACAAAATATATACATTTTTAATTGTTTATTGATGCAATGTACTGTCTATAATAATAATAATAAGAATTACACTTTGCGATGTAATCGTTGAAAAAAATCATGGAGTTTTCATTTTTTGCACAAGAATAATTAGTTTTTTTTTGTATTGAAAATTAAATTTTTAACTGAAAATTTAATTATATCTTGTTTGTTTGAACATCAATCTTTTTCGGTTGAAAATTCAACTATTTTTTTGAAAAATTCTGTATTCTGTTGAAGCTTTGTCTTTTGTGATAAAATATTAATAATATTAATATTAATAATGTTAACCTTTTTGGTTAAAAATTCAACTATTAGGTTAAGAATAAAGTTAATTCCTATTTTTACATCAATCAAATTGATTTACTTGTTACAATGCAAAAATTCAGTTATTTTTGCCGTGTGTTGATCACAAACGGGCTTATTGAAGTCCACGCATGACTTTCTTGTTTTTCGTCGCTTTCGAATAATTAATGAATAATTAAATTGTAATATTCAGGTAGAAATACCTTTCTAGAATATGAATAATTAAATATCAATTGAATACACATATTTATTTCAAGTTACAATTGACTTTTAACAACAATTTCAAGGGTGGTGTACCCACGTACCCAGGTGGCAGATGCTGTGAGTTTTTTGGGTGGCAACACAAGGGTTAATATTTATTTCTAAAGTCTTGTGATCTGACATGTGTTTTTTTCACTTTCACAAGTCTAAGCTTGTCTTTTTATCGCTACTGAAATTACGAGGTTTATAACCTCCATTTCACTAGCGATTAATTTTTAATTTTTATTTTTTTCTAATACTTGACAAAATTTGAAAAAAACGAGTGTTTTTGCCAATTAGCCTAAGGTATACCTGAAGTACAAAGTACCCTAGTAGCACGGAAAGTTCCCGGAACGTTCTGCGGAAACTTTCGGAACGTGTAAAATGTCTGCCGATTAGGAACGTTCCACGGGAACCTTCCAAGCATAAATAACCGGTATTGTTATTATTATCAATAAATATCGCGTAAACCGTAAGTGATAGGTCAACATTGATGTCAGTTTATGATATGGATATCATATTATAGTATAGTATATGCAGTACTCAAAACTCAAAAATGATATCCATTTTCACCTATCTCTTAGGGTTTACGAGATAATTGTTAAATATAACAATAATGTAAGGTTTCCCTGAGGTCCCAATGGAACTTTTTACTGGAACGCTCCCAAGCGGTGGACATTTTACACGTTCCGCCTCGCGTTCCGCGCTATTAGGGTAGTACAGTGTCATTTTACAATGCAATTTTACGAGACATGCATGCAGGATTCACCCGCACTGAACTAATCTGGAATATTCATATGTTTAATTAATTATTAATTTCCCTATATGATTTAATGCTTTTGTGGAACAGGGCGATCGTAGCGCCATCTATCGGCCGACGGGTGAATTTCACCCGTCAAGTGAAACTCGTAAGCGACAACAGCTTCTACAGCAAATGGTAGAGAGTCGAAGAGGGTTGATATACAGACATCATTCTAAGATTAGAATACTACTATCGTGTAGTTTCAATCACCAAATTGAATTCAATCCAAAAGGTTTTAGGTAAAGCTATTGTAACTATTAAAAAAAATAATGATTTTCAACTCTTGGACATTCCTGACCTCAACAACTTTTCGTTAAAATTCCCTATTCATTCAGCATCTCCGGTTTTACTTTACTCTGGCATTTAAACGCACTACAGTGCACTAAACTAGCTTGTAAAGTACGTTGCAGAATTGTTTGCGCTTCCTCCTATACTATTTATATTAGTAGTTTTCTTTGTGAGTATATTCTTTCATATAAGCATATTTCAATGAGGTGGCCAAACATGGGGGGGGGGGGGGGGGGTGGCCAATGATTGTACCTATTACCCTACCACGTGAACAGTCCCAAATCAAGAATTGACCATATTTAATTTTGAGTGATTAAAGGTAAAATAATTCAACTTTAAAGGATTGAACTATACTTAAAAGATGTTTTAATTTCACAATTATAATTGTGATTATTTAGACCGGATAATCTATACCAGACACAACCAATGTCCTCTTCCCTTTGTCAGTTCAGGACTTTTGGACTCAACCGTGCTATAATAGTATTTTTCTACACATTTTCTTTTCCAAAATCAGTTACAATTAACAATGGGAATATTTTCTTCGATTTTGTAAATAATTTCTAACAATGCTCATTTTTGAACTTGAGATAACTAGTGTGCATCCTTAAATGTACTAGATACACATTCAAAAATTTATGTTGTAATTTTACAATAAATGTATTCGAAGTTTATTTATACCAACATGTAATGTCATTTTACAATACATACTTTGCGCACATATGCAGTTTGCATTGTATTTTAATTAAAAATTAAAAAATCGCTCACCTTATTGTTTAATCATACATAAATCAAGAATGAAGTATGGCGTATAGGTGAGCTACACCTAGCAACGCATTCTAAAGTTGAACATCTGGTACATAAGACACTTTTTTGGGTTAGGTGTGTAATTGATTTAATTCCTTAATGATTTGTCCACTGACGCATATTCTTGTTACAATGAGAATATTAAACATTATACGATTTTTTTTGCATTCAAGTTACTTCAGTTGTGATTCATAAAATGTTGAAACTATATTAAAGAAAAAACTATTTGAAAATTACAATACATGTATTGTAAACTTAGAGTAAATTTATTGCAATTTTAATTCAAAATACTGTGCCTGCAATTTTACTTTATAATTTTTATTGTAAAGTGTTGGGAATTCACAAACATTTTGAACAGTATACATGAAAAATAATGCTTATTATCAGTAGAATCCCTAGTTTTACAATGGATTTATTTGCAAGGCCTCAAACTTAAAATGCTTCAATTTTTAAATTCTGATCATTTATGATACAAAGAGTGTTAGATTTATGTGAATTTTGAACTGTCTAGTTTTCATCAATTCTCATCGTTTTGAGACCACCTGAAAAAATCTTTAGTTTAGATTAGTCTGAATTAAAGAATGCTCAGGTTTTATATTTTAATTTTCCTAATTATAATTATCGGGAAAATGTGTTGCCCCTTGGAAAAAACCCCCGAGAAACAACTGCGAACTTTTTTCTTGCATTTCAGCAGGCACACTATTTGCAAAAAGTCCTTGAATTTAAAACAGCAATATCTTATAAGCAAGTGAAATATTGCATTAGAATCTCCTCGCAAACGAGGTGAATTCTTGATTTAGTATTAATTTGAAAGATAATGAATAAAGCTTGAAAAACCATAGAATGTAAGACCATAACATCAAGGACTTGGGTATTGAATAACATACATACATTCTACACGGTGGACTATTGTTTATCTTGACTTGTCCCCGCCTGAGTATTTATTTATGCGGTTACCTTCATAATAGTAATGTGAGATTACCGATTCGTAGATTATGTACGGTCGCCTGCCGCCGACGACCTTTGCATTATCGAGTCAATGAATAGCTTTGGGATAGTTGCTTGAACAAATAATGTGATAGGTAGGAAAGAAAGAAAGCTTTTGGTTACCGAGTCAACTATATATACTCTGAGAAGTGGGCTTCGACCCTGCGTGAGAAATCTGCGGAACGGAGATAAAGGTTCACGATGACAATGCCGTTTGTGTCCAGAGGCGATTTTCTCTAGAATCTATAGATTATGTTCATTTTTTAAAGCATCTGAAAATATCTTCGATTAGAATTAGATGGAAGTGCATTGAGATTAAAAACATTGATTTTTGACAACAAATTTGTGTCATCCGGGATTCTTTCAAGGCCATGTGACGAGTGGGTCACGTGACCGGCTTCCTAACCTCACCGACACTTTTTTTATTTGTAAACTTATTTTCACACGAATAGTCAGATCGAGTTGAAAATTTGGGATAATGAATAAGAAGCACTTAGAAATGCGGCTCTGGTCCTAAATTTGTATAATTATGAAACAAGTTTTTTTTGTAAATAATTTTTTTTTGCTTTTTTCATAATTATAAAAATTTAGGACCAGAGCCGCATTTCTTAGTGCTTCTTATTTATTATCCCAAATTTTCAACTCGATGAGGCTATTCGTGTGAACATAAGTTTACAAATAAAAAATAGTGTCGGTAAGGTAGGAAACCGGTCACGTGACCCACATCGTTATAGGTTTTCTGAACCATTCTACTGACATAGGTTTGCAAATAGTTACTTTCTCTTTTTAGCTATCCAGGTGAAAAATGTATATTATAGCTTATACATTGGGGACACGACAATGATATTTTTCATTTGTTTTATAATTTTTTTTGCATAAAACAAATGAAAAAAAAAGTTTCTTGTCCTCCAGATATAAACTATATGTACAGTCCAAACTCCGAGCATTGTCGTTTTCGCGGCTGAAGGGGAGTATAATTCCAAGAAGCCATAAACCTCCACTCTAAGCGCGATCACGCTCGAATGCGTTAGCTATGAAATGCATCGGTGGCGACCAGGGTTCGTAACGTTTAATAATCCACGTATTATACGTGATTTTCTACGCGTATATTACCACGTATATTACCTCTCTAGTTTTCTACGTGATTTGACGTTTATTACGTCCGAATAGAAACTTTCAGTGCGCATACGTCAATATCGAAAAATACATCACATAACCTATTTTTCTTGTCGTGAGTTGTACTCGCCGTGTTCGCTTTTCAACTTTTCATTGCAGTAAATTGTAAAAAGATGTATCAAGGGGGTAGACCTAAAGGAAAAATTTGGGACCAATTATCCTACAAACTCATAAATCTTATCACAGAAAAGACACTGCGAAAGTTTTCTGTCCTTCTTTCTTTCGCTCAAAAAACCTATCCTCCATGGGAGTACATTCTGATGTTGGGCTTTTCTTCCCAGCCCAGGCATAATTATTATTTTCAATTACTATAACGCATTCAACAGAATTACTAATAATTATTATATTTTAAAAGTGAGGTTATGTACTTGTCAACACTGATGACACTGATTTTACAAGTCGGCCATCTTGAAAACGTAATTTACAGGATTTTCCTGCGGTTTTCTACTGTTTTTGACGTATATTACGTCAAAAACGTATTATACGCAGAAAATACTCGAATTACGCGTAACTGACCAATCTGGTCACGACTGACGCTAAAGTGGGGGTAGCGCTCGAGCGAGAAATCGGGGAAGCAGCAATGCTCAGGGCGGTAATGCTCGGAGTTTGGACCATATATAACTTTTTTACCTGGGCATGGAAAGAATAAAGAGGAAGTTTGGATTCCTAAAAGTTTGTAGAGGCCACAGCATTGAGCGGAATTCAACTTTTTAACAATAATATTGCTCACGTAATGCATTTTTTCGAGTGCTTACCTTGGATTCTTAACAATGAGCTTCCGCATTAGATCTTGCGCCTCTGTCGAAACCTCTTCGAAGAGATCGTCAGGGAAGTCTAAGTGGCAGCGACTGATATTACAGAATGTTTCCTGCTTGGTGTCTCCTCCAAATGGCGAACACCCTGTCAGAAGAACATACAGCAGAACACCAACGGACCACATATCGGTTGCGAGGCTTATTGGCTCGTAGTTCAATACTTCTGGGGCTGAAAAGAAATTCAGATTGGAATTTTAAATCGTAATTTCAGGATAAAAAAAAGCTTTTTATGTTTTTTGTGACAATACAATTAATTAAAGACGTAAAATACAGAAGAAAAGGGAATAAAAAATGTACTTTTCCTTTAACGGGATTACACTGTTATACGATTGAACTGCAATTTCGCTTCAAACTGAAATGTCACTGAGAAGCCGTAGAGGCAAGGTTCAAGTAAATGTGATATTGAAATGAAAACCCTAATTTTGCTCTATCGTTTTTGTGTTTCTAAATATTGGATTTTACACAAGAACCAACGTACATAATATTGATTGACTTTTTCTTTAACTTTTGAATGTCAAACTAAAATATTATGCTCTTGCTCGAATAGATTTATATTCTTACTTGTTTATTTGAGAGAATTTTTTATCTACTTACCAACGTAATCGGGGGTGCCTAGAATTTCTCGAATATCCGCGCCATGATTGATGTATCGAGATATTCCAAAATCACAGAGTTTCACGTCGCAATCAGGAAAATCGCCAGTAAGGACCAAGTTTTGAGGCTGTAACAAGAATAAAAATTATTATACTTAATTCATGATAAATTAGAAACGAAATTAACATTATGATAAATCTATCTTTCCACACAGAGAAAATTCCCAGTGGGCACACAAGTCCTAAAGTTTTTCTCAGACGTCTTTTGGCGGGCGTCCTGAGAACCTTTTAAAGACATGAGAAGATCCAAATAATGTCTTAAGACGTCAAGCTACATGACACAGAGGTACATTCTAAAAACAACTTTAGGATGTCCTGGTGTCCATTGGGCTGTTTGGTTCAGACAACAAAACAATTACATTATTATATAAATGAGCAATTTTGGTTGTTGTCCCAGAAACAATATGAGTCTTTCAACAAACCTTTGCTGAACCAACCCCAACTTGATTAATTCCATAAAAACCGAGATATTTTTATTTCAAAAGCATTCTCATTAAGACAAAAAAAGGTTTCTTATAAGCAAAATATTTTTGTGACAACAAACAAACTTTGTTGCTCCTGCAGCAACCAAACCATTTTACGCTGTGAGAACCAAACATTTTTTCTCCGAGAAATATAAACATCCGTACAAGTAATCTAAATTCGCTTTTCAAACATACAGAACTAATAATTGCAGTACCCTTTCAGAAGTAGCATGAACTAAACATTGAATTGAAAGTATATTTAAAGAACAGTAATTTCACAATGAGCATGCTTTCTTGAAGTATCTATTCTTCAAGAGGATCTTGGAGGATTACGAGTAGCAGCGTGATATTAATAGGTGGGTCGATATTATTAAACAGGCTGACTAAATATTGGTATGCCAACCCCTACGATTCAAGCAATTAATCTTTGGAGTAAATGTGTAAATGCTTGTTTAAACACAAAACCCTCGAGTTAATAAACTTCATAAACTGAGTACATTTTATCAACAGCACATGGCAGAAACTTATTCAAAGGAGCAAATGACGAAGTAGCAGGATTTCTAGTCCAGCGAGCTTCAAATATAAACTGGATATTTTTTTTAATCTGTTCGATTCGGAACAAATAGTAATTCATTTTCAACACTTCAGGTCTTTAAGTTTTGAAATTGTTTCATTCTGAATCTTTCCACACTAAACTTATTGATTAAATCAACTTTGATTTTTACTGAATGGTCCAAAATTCAGATTGCTCAATTTTGAACCCTAAAATTTGAAACGTTAAAGTTTTTATACTTTTAAACATAGAACTCCTCAATTTCAAATGCATCAATTTGAAAAGGTGTAATTTTCAAAGGTATAAGGTATAGTTTGAAATTGGTCAGTTTTTAAAGTTACAAAATTGAAAATTATTTCACATTAAATGCTAGCTAATTAAAATTTCGCATTATCAGGCATTTTAAATTTAAAATTGTTTAATTTTAAATGGTCAGTATCTGTTCATTCAATACTGTTTCCCGGTTATTCAAGTTCCAATGATTGATATACGCTTTCAATTACTCTAAATACAGCATTTTATAGATTAAATTATTATGAGAAGATCATCTTAATTGAAAAATCTAACTAGCAACAATTCTAAACTGGAACGTTGACAATTGACAAATAATCAGTCATAATTCGAAAGATTAAAAATTGTTCAACTCTTAAGAGTTTTCATTTGAAATTTTACAATTTCAATTTTAGATTCTTAAAAGTTCATCAATCAGAAATCAAGTCCTTATTATAAGAAATTCTAAAGATTAAAATAAAATAATCTTAGGTAAAAACTTGATAATTTTAAATCGATATTTGAAATTCGAATTAAAATTATAATTACAAATCAGAAAGAGTTTTAAAAATCCTGTAAGAAGAATAAAATAAGTTATGAAAATACGAAATCAAGTAGCAAATTTTACCAACTATTTAATTTATGAAATGAATAAATAATGTTAAATAATGTTCGTTGAGGCCTAGTCCGCTTCTTTTGGTGTTAACAATTTTTTTTATTAAAAAAAATTTGCTTTATTTATGTATTTTTAATATCTTTTTATTATTATTTGTCAATAACATTGTGCTACCTTATTATTACAAATTTGTTGACAATATTTTTAATTTTACTTGATCTAAAGTTGTTTAATTTGGAACGTTTAATTTGTTTAATTTGGAACGTTTTTATTCAAAATCTTTTAATAAAGGTTTGACCACCCTACAATATAGATGAAAATCCTAAAGTAGATTACAATTAATTAAAAATACATGTAATGTTAATTAAAAATACTTTACTGTTTTTTGTTATTAACAATAAAAGTTATTTAAAACGTAAGTGCCTTCTGCATTTTCCCTGCAAGTGTCTTAGAATTTTCTTGAAACGCAGGCATGATTTTCAGACTATTAACCAGTGAAACCTTGGCACCTCCAAGAGCGCCGATGATCAAGACGATTAGCTTAACAGAATATTCCGGTTATAACCGTCGCAACTCCCTTATAAGGTATTTATACCTCTCTTTCTTTTTATTCGGCTGGTGCCGAAAATTCAATAACGAACATGGTTCGTTTCTCGAAGTAAAGAAGAACTATGTCAGGCCTCGAGTGCGCAACAGAAACAATTGTCGAGAATATTAAGTTCCAGTATATCCGACACTTCTCATTCTCGACAATTGACTCTATTTCCCTAGGTGCGTTTAGCGGAGCGGTATTTGGGCTGATGCCGTAAGAGTGACAGAGCTAGTAATAAAGCACTCTTAGTGCCGCATTGTACCTTTGGATGTAGATCGTTTCCGCATGAGTTGGACAACCAGACAGTATGTGTCCTAGATGCTTGAGGTGTGCATAACACGCTCTGCAGCTGTCATCGGGAATGCTCAAAATGTGGCGACGGTATGCTAGAGTTGAAATGACACCGTCTTGACATGCCAAAATGAAACCGTCCGTGGCCGACTTCAATCCGAGTGATTTAAGGAAAGCGAACGTTAGCTCATACGACATCCACAGATCCCCCACATTTATGTGGAAGATGCCGTGCATCTTCTTCTCGAGGAGCTGTTCGCGGAAGTTTTTCTCATGTGCTTTCTTAATGCGGGCCTTCAGGAGTGAGTACTCGAGATGGAGAAGATTTGATGCATTTTGCTCATCCCTGATATTCAAGTCAAGGTCGAGTGTTTCAGCAGCCTCCTCCGCTGCTTTGTACAGAAACGCTCCTTTGCCCACTTCTTCGTGTTTCCTGATCATTTTAAGAAGAGGGTCTTTTCCATTTGCAACTATATATGCTATACCCAGAATAATCCTGTTGTGAAGACATTCAAGATTTAATATTCCGCAACCAGCTTGACGACATGAGATGCAAAGTCGCGGAACAAAAGATTTAATGTGCATGCTGAGCTTGTCCTTCGTCCATGGAACCACTCCAAATGAATAGAGTACTACCGGGACGGCAATCATGTTCGTCGCAGATTCTTTGTTCCTCGCCGACAGTTCGGAAGACCTAATACGTCGTATGAGTCGTTTGTATCTGCATCGGAGAGTATCCTTTATAGATATCACGTCCTGAATTCGACTCTGAGACACGTCCAGGTATGTATAGATCTCTCCAGCGCCAAGGTGTCGTATAGCGCTTCTGCCGACGAGCTCAGCGTCTTCCGGGATGCCATCAAGTATTCCTGTCTTCAAATAAACCTTAGCGCATTTTTCTAATCCGAACTCCATTCCAATTTTAACCCAAATAGTTGATTTTTAAACCGGAAAGATTAATTCTTTACAAAAAAAAAAAATGAATTTTCAACAAAATACATGATAGCCCCCCCCCCCCCCCCCCCCCCCCCCCCCCCCCCCCAAGGGGGGGGGGGGAGGTCTAATGAGAATGCCACGGTGGACTACATTGGTGGAGGGAGGAGTCAACAAGTGGCCAAAATTAGGCCTCATGGTTTATGGATAGTGATACATATCGATCATTTTTGGACAAAATCGAGATTTGCTTAAAACATAGTTAGATGGAACTGAAATTTAATGGAGATCAAGAATTTGCAATGAAAAAAGTCGATCGAGACGAGACGATCATCTCGACTGAGTGATCGTTCGTTTCGATGCGATGAGTATATTATTAAAATGATCGATATGCATCACAATTATGGAAGCCCCCTAAGTCCGGTGCCGTAAACCAAATACATTGTGTAACAGTTTTGTATTATTACTAATATAACATATGTGGATTTAAAAAATAAAATTGATACTTTATGCCCTCAATTGGACTTGCATGTTGGTGGCGGTAGTGAGTCTATGTTCGGTGGCAGGTGGTGAAAGCATTTTACAGAATTTGTGTGGAAGGTGTGAGTGGAGTGTGAGGGTGAAAGCCGAGGAGGTGAGTAGGGTTGTGCGGGGTGAATTGGGAAGATAAAAATTAATTTACAGCGTAGGTGTGAGGTAAGATTTAGATATTTATTAAAAGTGAGGTTAGGTTGGCAAGGAGTAGGGGGATTTTGTGGTCAGGAGTCTGGGGCCTTAGAGGGGTCAAGGGGGGTTCAAGCAGAGTTGGGGAATCTCAAGGGAGAAAAAGGGGTGTTTGCAAGGGCTGTGAGGAATTGTAAAAACAAAATAAAAAAGAGAAATAAAGGGAAAATTTGGCGGCAATAGACGGCACTATTCTCTAGTGACATCTGTCGGTTGCGGAGGGGAATGCATGGAGATGTCCCAGTTACCGGCGGCAGAGCGGGAGGTAGGCAGTGAGAGTGCTGGTAGTGAAATTGACGGGGAGGAAATTTTCCAAGTGCCACGACGGCCAACAGTGCGGGGTCGAGTTTCGAGCAGCGCGTCGGGGAGTGGGGGAAAACGTAACGGTGGGAGCGAAGGAAGCGAGAAAGTAAGAGAGAGAACGTCAAGCGCAAGTGACGGGGAGGATCTCTTGAAGAGGAAGAGAGACAACCAAGAGAGCCCGGAGAAAAGCGAGGT
>CAKNWU010080337.1:0-15048 GCA_932072015.1 Andricus quercustozae | reverse complement strand
CAATTCAGGCTGTTTTTTGGAAAATATTAACAATTAACCTATAAATGGCACATTGCAGAGTTGTGCTAGTTTAAAATTTGTGTTGAGAATGTAAAATTATACTGGAATCTTATTGCTGAGTTTTTTATCAACTTAATTTTTCGAGAGGATACCTGTATTACTGACTTTTGCAATTAACGTGCAGAATACTTTACGTTTGGTATAGCATTACGCAGGATTATTATATAGGAATGGCCTGGTCGCAAGTGGAAATTTAGATTGAGTTATCCCGAGTATTTAAACAAAAAAATTACCGAGGTCTATCGAGAATTGTGAGGTCGGCGGAATTTTGTCCATTTTTCCCCACTGTGATACGTCGACACGAAATGAAGTATGTAATGGAAGATTTGGTAAATTAAATAAAATGCAATAAGAAAAGTTTATGTACAATTAATAAAAATTTACGAATAATTAAACAACATATTTTTCGTTGATACCTCTGGCATGCAACCTTGTACAGAAAGATGGATTTTTGGAAGATTGAAAGTTAAAAAATGGGGTTTCAGAAAAGAATCCATAAATTCTTTGACTTTTAATATTTTTTAAAGTTATTTGTACGATTTCGGAATGCGAAAATATGGAATGGCAAGAATAAATCCGAATAAGAATCGGAGCCTCTTGGCATCGGAAATGCAAGGCTGATCCTCTTACATCATTTTCGTGGTCAAAAGAGACCGTTAGATGCGACCATTCAGAAGTTTGATTTGACCGCGCAAGATTCAGTGGATGTGAGAATCCATAATGCTATTGTAGGGTTGTTACATACAGCTACGATATCATATTCTTACATTCTTTTTTTCCTTTTCAGCACCCTCGGTCCAGATAGTAGACGCCATGGGTGACCCCTTAAGAGATAAGTACTATGAAGCAGATAGCACAATAGAACTCTTGTGTGTCGTCCGGCATATAGCCATGCAGATGCAGTACAGCGTTGTACAGTGGCTTCATGGAAATAGAACTTTAAATTATGACACAACAAGAGGTGGAATTAGGTAAGTAAAAGTATATATATATATATATATATTACCCAAAAATACAAGATTTTCCCCCAACAAACCTAATCATATAACGTATCCTACATGACAATTGTAGCAGTAGCTCAATACTGTTTATACTGGCCCACTGGCCAACAACTACTCACATGATATCAGTTGTTGGCTAGTAGTGCGCTAGTAGTGTGTCAGTGCAGAACATGTGCTCTTTCCATTGAATTGGGTGCGTCCCACTTTATTTGCATTCTGAAATCTAGTATTCTATTTTAATTATAATTCGAGTTCTTCAAGTCTGTCTGCGATGCAGCGAAGGCGGTTTGAGCGCCTCTCATTGGAATTAATTCACTCCAGAGTAACGTTTAAATAACGTAATTGCGATTCTTGCTGGTTGCGACGCTTCGTTCGTACTCGGTTACCTCCCTTTATCGGAGAATCTGCTTTGCCCGAGGCGCTGAGGTCGGCGGCTTTTGCTTCGGTAAATAGGTTCGGAGGTTAGTGCCGTGCAAACTCCATAGAAGGCAGCTAAAACTCGAAAAACTTAATTCCTTAGAAGTTCATCGAATACAAGTTTTTGTTTGACTCCGGGCGCTCGTGTGATTCTTACCAACAGAACTGCGGTGACTTTTTGTGGAGAAAATACTTTTCCAGATATAGGCGTTTGAATAAGAACCCGCGACGTACAACCGCAAGGACAAAAAATTCTAGAGGTCAGGCATCCCTGACTTTGCAGTTGAATCAATGTTCATTAAAGTTCCCAAAACTTTAATACCTTTCTTGGCCCAATTCTCAAAAGTGTGCCGCGAAAAATTTTTAAGCGATAAATAAATTCGGCATTTATAGCGTGATGTTTTATTGGTTCGATCATTATTATCCCTATGTGTAAAGCAAAATGAATTGGATATATCTGAAAAGTTTTCACGAAAGTCTCATTTTCACTCAAATTCAGGTAAACTTTTTTGTAGCTTAGTGGACAGGAGCACCAGAACGACAACCTGAACACCTGAGTTTAAATCCCAGCGGAGCTAGAGAAAACATTTTTTCACATATTGTGAATAAAAAACAATTTTTTCTTTAAATATTGATCTAAGACCTGTAGAAAGAAAAAACTAACATAAAATATAATCACTGAGCGACGAAAATTAAACTGTATGAGAATGAACCGACTGTATGAGCCCAGATAAAAAACGTTCGATTCATTTGAAAAGTGTTTAAATCGCATATTCAGTAATAAACGCACGGCGTCGTTATTTTCCCAGTTTACGAGAAATTCATTCGTCCGTCGGCTAATGTGATAATAAAATTTGAAACGACAAAAATAAAAAGTAAAATAAGCGAAAACAATTGATTATATTTAGTTGAAAAATATTCCAAAGTAAAATATTAATTGAAAACTATAAAAATCTTTTCGATTGGATTTTACATTATTTTTCCATTAGAAATTCTACATGGAGAATTATGTGAGGATATTTCCAGTAATTGAAATTGTGGCAGTTATGTAAGGATTCCAGGAATGTTTTATGGCTCATTCGAAAGCAAATTCCATTCTGATGTCGGGAAAAATAAAAAGAATGGTCTATTAAATGTCACTTTTTAATTAACTTTTTTCTTAAATGTGAAAAATTTAAAAATATACAGCAATTACCTCTAATTGAAACTGCGGCTTCTCTGTAACGGTTATAGGCATGTTTTATTGCTCATTTAAAAGAAACTGAAGACACTGGATGCAATTAGCCGAAACCTGAAGTATGATATTGAAATTAAACACAAGTCAAATCGTCTAATCATCTACAGCAAGGTTATTGACGATTATACGAAACGGAAGGATGAGAACAATAAATGAACACTCGAATGTCATACAGTGTACTCCACAGATGGAGAAGATAGTTAAAATAGTTGTTAAATGGCTTCAAAAAAATATTACAACGGAGGAAATCAATGGCTAATCTGATAAATAAAAAAATGGTGTGCTAAATGTCAAGCAATTTAATAAAATCGAAGAAAATAATGGCATAAAGTTAGAAACAAACCGACTTTCGTTTGCGGCATGAAGGTGTTTGGTGGTGGCGATTGTGTGTTGCTGAATTTGGTAAATTGCAGTGAGATTTGAGGTAAGTTAATGGGCAAAGTGTGAATGAAGGATTTTCGAGTGAAAGATTGAATGTTTAAAATAATAGAAGATAAGAAGGGAGTAATATTTTGTTGTGTTGAGTGTGTTTTGGGTAGCCTGAGAGGTTAGTTTGTGTGAGGTATGGAGCAGGGTGGGGAGAATGGTGTGCCAAGTGGCAGAATAGGTAGAGAAAAGAATGGAAGAAGACAAGGTAGCAGGGTGAGATAGTAGAGTGGTGATAGAAGTTACGCAAGTTACGTAGGGCGATACGCGTGTATTATTAAAATCTGTTTGATAGATAGCGGGAACTCTGACGAGGAAGTTTTCTGTACGCCGAAGCGTGAGGAAAAAATGGGAAAGTATAGAAAAACAGAAGAAAGGGAGAAGTTGAGGGCGGAGAGTTTTGGTTCAATCGATTGGTTTGTGAATAGGAAGAGGGACAGGGCGGAGAGAAGAAGTAGTGAGGATGAGGTAGAAGCAGGATCCATCCTAAAAAATCAGAAAATGTACAGAACGCCACCAGGAAAAGACCCAAATCGAGCAAGAGGGAAAGATGAGGGGGAAGATGAAGACAAAGTTGAACATGCAGGGCCAACAGAAGAAAATTTACAGTTAGATCAGATGCGTAAGATGATGATAGAAGTAATGGGTATATATAAAAAAATCAGAAAAAATGGGGAGAGGAAATAAGGAAAGAAATTAGGCGGGAAATGGCCGAACTCAGGAAAGATATGAGGAAATAAGAAAAAGTCAGTTTGGAGGTGGGGAGAGTGGGAATAAGGAGAAGGAAAGGCTGAGAAAAATAGACCCAAGAATAGAAAAGAAAGAAAGAGAAGAAAGAAATAGAAACATAGTGATAAAAGGTCTAAAATTAGAAGGGGAGGAATTGAAGGAAGGAGTGGAAGATGTGCTAAAAAGTATAGATGCTAAAGTAGAGATCGAGGAAATGCGAAGTGTAAGAAAGGAAACGCGAAATGGAAAAAAATGGTACTAGCGAAATTGCAGAAATAAGAACATAAAAGAGAAGTGATAACAAAGAAGAGGTTGTTATATGGAAGCTCGGGGAGAGTAGAGGATGATTTGACATGGGTAGAAAGGAAGATGCAGTATAAGTTAAGGTAAATAGCGGAAGAGGAAAGAAGTAAAGGAAAAAGAACGTGGCTTAAGTATGGCAGAATACAGATACAAGGTGTATGGTGGGATTGGAGAGAAGAAAGGAAAGAGTTAGTAAGAAATGGGGTGCCGGCAAACTAGGAGAGAAAGGAACGGGAGATAGAAAAGTAAGAAATAGTAAGAAACAAAAAGAGACGAAAAACGAAAGGAGGGAAGAATGGAGAATATGTTACTGGAATATAGCAGAATTGGAGAGAAAGAATGGGGACTTTATGAGAAATT
This sequence comes from Andricus quercustozae, assembly GCA_932072015.1. Lineage (NCBI taxonomy): Eukaryota > Metazoa > Arthropoda > Insecta > Hymenoptera > Cynipidae > Andricus > Andricus quercustozae. The sequence goes on along the minus strand of CAKNWU010080337.1, from coordinate 10,515 downwards.
TGGCGCAATGGGATGTAGTAGTAATGATGAAGACGTGGTTAGGTGAAAGGGGTGGGAAAGAGTAAGGTTAAGGTTACCAAGAAGATACAAATGGCAAGTTCAGAATGCAAAGAGGAAGAATAAAAAAGGTAGAGCAATGGGAGGAATGGTGATGGGAGTAAGGAACGAATGTATAACAGGGAAGGATAAAAAAATAAAGGAAAGAACGAATGGAAGGAATAATACTAGAAGATATAAATATGGGAGAAGAGGTGGAAGATAGTGGGGGCTTATGTGAACGGTGGTATGCAGGAGAAATCAGAGGAGATGAAGGGACTGATGAAAGAATATAAGCAAGATATTAGGCTCATAATAGGAGGAGATTTTAATGCGAGAACAGGAGATAGAGGAGAAAGGGAATATGGTGGAGAGCAAGGATGAAAATCCAAAGACAAGATACTGAATGGGGGGGGGATAAATTGTTAAAGAGCCTAGGGGAGATGGGATGGTTTATTCTCAAACGTATTATAGAGAGTGATGAGGAAGAGGAATATACACGTTCAAAAGGAATGAGGGGAACGGTAATTGATTATGTGGTAGTGGACGACGAGGCAAGAAAGCACGTTAAGTAGATAGAGGTATGGAATTATATAGATTCGAATCACTTTCCCATAATAGTGACAGTATGGGAAGAGATGAGTAATTGGAATAAGGCTAAACAGGAAGCAAAAGTAAAAAGAGCAGGAAGAGGGGATTGACCAATGGAAGGTAAAGAACAGTTTAAAGAAAAAGTCAGGAATGCCAAATGGGAGAAGGAAATGTAAACGAGGAAATGGAAATAATGATAGGAGAAATAAGAAGAGTATTAGAGTGCACAAGCAAAAAAGAAGTTAGTGAAGGAGGGGATAGAAGTGGATGGGATGAGGAATGTAAGCAGAAGAAGAAGGAAGTGAGAAGGGAATTAAGAAAATGGAGAAAAGAGACTAGGAGTGGAGAAGAATATAGGAGAAAAAAGGAGTATACTGAGTTGTGTGATGAAAAAAAAAAGAAGGAAAATAAAAGGTTTGAAGAAAAAGCAGAGAAGACCAGGAAGAAAGAAGAGGTTTGGAAGGTGCGAAATAGAGAGGGAAAAAGATGAAAAAGAGTAAACCAGGATATTGAGATAGAAGAACGGAAAAATATTGTATGGAATTACTAGGAGGGGTAGAGAAGAAAGGTAGGAACAAAGGAAAAGATGGTAGGGGAACAGATGAGGAGAAGGACATTACAAGGGAGAGATTGTCAAGGTATTATGGATGATGAAAGATGGAAAAGGACCTGGTATAGATGAGATTCCAAATTAAGTCTGGAAATATGGGGGAAAAGAATTGGAGGAACGGACATGGATAATGTGCAATAGTGAAGAAAGGCAAAGGGCAGGAGGTTAAAGATTCTAGAGTAGTGACAGTAATTCCAACATTGTATAAAGTATATGTGACTGTTTTATCGGAGAGGTTAAAGAAAGAAGTTGAAGAAAAAAGGTCGAGCCACCGAATCAGGCAGGGTTTAGAAAAGGGATTTGGGTGATGGACAATATATATTTTCGAAACTAACTAGTAAATAACAGGATTAAAAGGGAGAAAGGGGCAATGATAGCAATTTTCGTGGATTTAATGGCGGCGTTCGACTCATTAGACCTAGGCATGAAAGAAAAAGTTATGCTGAAAAGGGGAATACGAGAGGGATTAATAAAAAGAGTATCGGACATTTTTATAGGGCGTCCTCTGAGCCCACTTTTATTTAATATATTAATATCATACTTTGAAGAAGAAATGCAGAGAAAAGGGTGGAGAGGAGTTAGGATAGGGAACGAAAAGAAAAAAACTTGCATACGCAGACGATACAGCGTAGATGGCAGAGTATGAAGAAGGGGTGGTGGGCTTAATCACAGAATTAGAGAAATACTTAGATGGGAAAAAGTTAAACTTAAATATAGAAAAGACAAAGATAATGAGGTTTAGAAAAAGAGAGAGAAGAAAGAAAGAGTAGACGGGGAGATGAAACGAATAAAATCAGAAGAAGTAAAAGAGTTTAAGTATTTGGGATATCATTTGCAAACAAATGGAGATCATAGAGGTCATATAAGAGAAAGGATAAGAAAATCAGCAGGGGTAATGAAAGAGATATGGGAATAGGAAAAAGAAGGTGAAAAAATTTGGAGAAGGAGAATGTGGTTATTTAATAAGCTGGTATGGTCGGTATTAGGTTATGGTGCCGAGATATGGGGATGAAAAGAAAAGAAAGAAAAGAGAAGACGCGCAAAGAGATACAATAAGTACTAAAGCAGGAAAAATGGCATGGAACTTTGAGAAGAAGCTGAGGCAGGGAAAGGGAGGGGAGTTAGCGAAAAAATGTTTGATGGAGGTAGGAGAAAGGAGAGGGAGGGCGATGGAATGAATTATGAAGAAGTGGAAAAAGGGAGAGGGAAATACAATAAAGAGAAAGATGGAGGATGATTGAGAAATCAAAATATAATTAATGGTATAAGATGATAAAAAAGGAAGGAGTACCAAAGTATTTAGAAAAGGGATAAGGTGGGTATGTATATATTGGGAAAAGAAAGAGAACAGGAAGTGCAGAATCTGTGAATGGGACGAGGAAACATGGAAACATGTATGGGAAGGATGTAGGAGAGAAATGGAAGATAAGGGAAGATTCCAAGAGAATGTGGTAAAGATTCTATGGCAGGATGGTTTAGAGGAAGAGTGGATGAAGGAGTGAAGAGTGCTAGGGGAGCGAATGAGAAAGAATGAAAGAATGGATGCAAAAAAAATCACAAAATGGAGGTACAAGAGAAGTGAAAGGATAAGAGAACGTAAATCGCTTAAATTAGAAGCGTAAATATTTGTAAGTAATGGTTATGTAATAGAATGAGTAGAATAAGATGCGTTTGCGTTATCGCTCTCTTTCGCTTGCACTCTCGTTCTCTAACACATCCCAAATTACACCTACGTCAAAAATAGAAATAAGTATCTAGATAGAAGATTTTCTGTAAATAGGTGTAAATAACTGTGAATAGTAAGGATAAGATTTTATAAAATATGTCGACGGATGGATTTTAAGAAATAGAAGTCATGTAAACCGTTAGGGGACACATTATAAATAAAGAAGTAGAAACAAATCTACCGATCTTTGTAGTTGATTGTAAACCTGAAACAGTGATTCAGAAAATCGTTAGAGAATGCAGGCTGTGCTACTATGTAGTTCGTTGAGAGAAATTCCGCTGTGAAAATCTTGTGTTCCAATGTTATAACTGTCAAAGTTTGGAAATGCTTCTAGAAACTGTGTACCAAAAATGCATTGAATTTGCGGGTGAGCAGAAAACCAAAAACTGTGATGAGGTCCCTGGGGATGATCTTAAGTGTGCTAATTGTGGTGCACAGTGCACAATTGGATAATAAATATTATGTAAAATTGACCTAGATAAACTATTTCGTTTGAGTAATAAGTTATAATAGTGTAGATTTTAATGTTAAAAGCACTGCATGGAATTGCTGTGCTAATAATACAAAAGGGAAATTTGTAATTGATATATGTCTAAAAATCAAAGTAACTATTATTGTACCTGAAAATCCAATTCACTTCTCAAAGGTGGGAGACCGAGTATCTTAAACTCATTTTTGTTAAAAATTATCAATAACATTAAAATTCTACATACTTTACAAATATTAAACTTTGATCACCACCCAGTCAAATGTAAATCGCAAGAAATATTATGATTATAAAAATGCAGATTGCGAAAGATATAGGAAGTACATTCAAACACATGTAAATTTAAAATTTAGCTTCTACATACCTGTTAAAACAGGAGAATGTAATTATATATCCATAACAGTAATCATAAAAATTGTTATTAAAATTAAAAACAAATACAGAAGAAAATTTCAAAGAAATAGATGTCTCAAAAATAAGATTTTTCTCCAAACAATGGAAAAAATAACTAAGAGGAAAATAAGAGTTCGGTTCCTTAAACAATGGGACGAGACATGCATGAAATTCAATACTATAGATGTAAACAGTTAAGTTATATACAAAACTAAAGACAAAGTTCAAGCCCTTGCTGAACATTTTCATGCAGTATATTTGCAAAATTATAATTTAGGTAATGCACAAGATACAAGAAAGTTTCGGAAACAGTAAATAAGTACATTAAAAGCGCCAAAATTAATGTTGAAAATATTAAGTTTACTTTACCAAGTGAAATATCTAAACATATTAGAAAATTAAAAAATAACAAAGCTCCTGGGTTTGCCAATGTAACTGCAACCTTAATTTAAAAACTTCGTCTGAAAGCTACTGTAATGCTCACAATAATTGTAAACGCAAAGTTTCGTCTAGGTCACTTCTCTACTGCTTGGCAAAAGGCAAAAGTTTTATAAATTCCTAAACGCAAGAAAAATGATAGATTGATTTCTAATGATAGGCCGATAAGCCTTTTATTACACCAGAGTAAAGTTGTAGAACAAATGATTAAAAACAGAGTAGTTCATTTTCTGATATATAATAATTTGCTAATAGATAAGCAGTTTTTATGTCAGAGTTCTCATAGCACAATGGACCAACTTCCTAGATTAGCGAATTATATGACGAAAAAATGTATAGACAAAAAAACATACTGGACTTCTACTATTAGACTTTGGAAGGCGTTCGACACAGTGTGGCTTAAAGGCTCATTATATATCAACTTATTCACTGAAAATTTCCAGCATATATAGTGCATATAATAAGCTTTTATATAACAAATAGGAAAATATTTATCGAGTATAATGACTTAAATCAACTGTTTAAAAAGTCATGGATTGCGTCCCTTAAAGACCACTATTAGGACCAATATTGTATACAACAGACATGAATGATATACTTAGACTAAAACATATAAATATTATTTATTTTAAGGCGACACAGGGATTTTAACATCTTCATACAGAATTAATAAAATTATTAAAAGACTGCAAACTGCGCTATATAAAATTATTGAATATCTTGAAAAATGGAAGATCAGTGTAAAATATCTAGGGATGGTATTAGATAGTACTCTAACTTTTAAGCGGCACATAAATCATGTAACCCTAATAACTGTAGGTTCATTAATAGCACTTTATCTATTACATAACAAAAGAGCTGTTCTAAATATTAAGAATACACTACTAACTATACTTAAAAATATTATTAGTGCCGAAAATTCGATAACGAACATTGTTCGTTATCGAATTTTCGAGAATATGAAGTTCCAGAATATGCGGCACTTCTCATTCTCGACAATTGACTCTAGTTCGCTAGGAGCGTTTAGCGGAGCGGCATTAAGGCTAATGCCGTAAGAATGACAAAGATGGTAATAAAGAACTCTTAGTGCCGCGTTGTGCCTTTGGATGTAGGTCTTTCCCGCATGAGATTCACAGCTAGATAGTATGTGTCCTAGATGTTCGGGATGTGCATGACACGCTCTGCAGCTATCATCGGGAATGGCTTGGCTCAAAATGTGTCGACGGTATACTAAAGTGGAAATGACACTGTCTTGACATGCCAAAATGAAAGCCTCGGTGCCCGATTTCCATCCGGGTGATTTTGTAATATGGCCTTTCAGGAGTGAGTACTCGAGATGCATAAGATTGGATGCATTTTGCTCACATCTGATATTGAAGTCAAGGTCGAGTGTTTCAGAAACCTCCTCCGCTCCTTTGTACAGAAACACTCATTTGCCCACTTCTTCGTCCTTCCTAACCATTTTAAGAAGAGGGTCTCTTTCGTTTTCGACTATGTCTGCTGTACCCAGCATAACCCTGTTGTGGAGACATTCAAGATTCAGTATTCCGAGACCACCTTGACGGCGTGAGATGTAGAGTCGCGGAACAGAAGACTTAAGGTGCATGCTTTTGTTCATGTGCATAACCTTTCGTGTCCGGATATCAAGGGATCTGAGCTCGTCCTTCGTCCATGGAACCACTCCAAAGGAATAGAGTACAACCGGGACGACAAGCATGTTCGTTGCAAATACGTTGTTCCTCGCCGGCAGTTCGGAAGACCAAATTTGTCGGATGAGACGTTTGTATCTCCTTTGGAGAGTATCCTTTATAGATGTCACGTCCTGAATGCGGCTCTGTGGTACGCCCAGGAATGTATAGGTCTCTCCAGCGCCAAGGTGTCGTATAGCCCTACTGTCGACGAGCTCAGGGTCTTCAAGGATGCCATTAACTTTTCCTCGCTTCCAATAAACCTTGCCGCGTTTTTCTAACCCCAACTCAATTCCAATCACCTGAGAGTAATCCTCCACAATCCTTGGAGTTAGTTGTAATTGCTTTTTATTTTTAGCAGAGATCTTAAGATCATCCATGTAAAATACATGAATGACCGTGTACTTTCGATTTACAGGTTTACCGCTAAACTACCCTTCGAAATGGCAAAGTGCGAGAGATAGAGACAATAAAGGTGAGGCAAAAGAGGAGGGAGCTCGTAGTGTCGCCCTGAAAGACATCCGTCTAAAAGGTGACGTTGTTAGTCTTCACGTGATGTTTGCCAGATGAGATAGTAAATCTGGTTTTCCAAAACGGCATCAATCTCTCTATGCACCTCACGATGTGCGGATGAACCTTTGAGCTTTTCAGCAGACTGCTGATAAGTCTATGGGATGTTGAATCGAAAGCTTTCCGGTAATAAATCCAGGCCATCGATAGGTTGCGGTGGTAGGTTGCTACATCTTTTAGACAAATCTATCGATGAGCAGGTTCTCCCGACATCCTGCTACTTCTTTCTTTGATCCGTATTGTTCGTACATTTCTGGCCACACAGTTCCGATTGTCAGAAGAATCCTATCACTTAGGATAGCTGTAAAGATCTTGTAAAGTTTGTTCAGACAAGTAATTGGCCCGTAAATCTTTGGTTCAGCTAAGTTGTCCATCTTTGGAAGGAGTATTGTGCGCCCTTCCACCAACCACTCCAGAGTAGACTCTTCCGACTTTAGATATGAGGTGAAAATGGGGGCTAGATGCTGGTGGGTTGAAGGATACTTCTTCCACCAGAAGGTTTTAATACCATTTTGTCCCGGAGCGGAATGTTTCTTCAAGCCTATTAATACTTTTTCACTTCCTCAGTAGTGATAAGTGAGCATTCTTTCTCATATGTTACAAGGGAATTGCACAGCTCCTTAAAGCTATTCATGTTGTTTGAGTCTTATTTTGAAAAATGTTGGACTTCGTAGACTCCTCTCCAAAATGCTTCGACCTTCTCTAGTTTAGGCGGATAGTCGACAGTAACTGGAGAATCTTGGAAAAGAGGAGATGGGTCAGAGCAAATGTGTTGGTTTTCTCTGACCCACTTCTCCCTTCACTCTAGACTTCTCCCAGTGGCAGATGGTATCCGTATTCTGTCAACAACATGCTACCAGATGATTAGAAGTTCTGGCTTGTTAAGTGTGTGATAACGGATCCGCAGTTCGCGCGCGAACTGTCGAAGCTTGGCGGTGAAATTCCTTCCAGGTGTTATGTAGTCAATCACACACTGAATCCGGGACGCATACTGTCTCGTCCAGCCTATCTTTGTGGTGAGTTAATGCATTCATCTTTTGGTCTTATGATCAGCCGCTGGTTTTGTTTCACGGTTTGCATCCGCCAATGCTCTTACTGCATTATACACACCACAATTGATAGACCAGCGGTCGGATTCTTCGGAAAAATCTTCACGAATCTCGTTGTCCAGTTCAGCCAGATCTTTGAGCTTGAGAGAAACCTGAATATTTATGTTTCTCCGGGTTCTGAAGCATCGCTCTCCCTCTATTGGATGCCTGCCCGAGGTTGGTCTCAGCGCTCCACTTACATAGCCTCTTAACCGAAGGTGTTCGGCATGGTTTCGTAGACGTTGATGCGAAAAGTGCGAAAGCTCTGGGTGTTTCTCGCACCACAGAGCATGCAGTCGTGCCATGTAACCTTTTTGTTAAGGGACCATACTGGTATCGTAGCATTCTAGCAGGACGATATAGAGTCGATCCGTCCACCTAAAAGTCCCGAGATTCCGCCAGTCCATCGTATTGTCTCCGTCTTGATTGGCTCCCACAAATTTAGGGTAATCGGCATTGTTGTCCGATCTATTGCCGAGAGCCCTGCGCATTCAATTATTTTAAACCGCACTTACTACAACTGTGTTTAATATTATCATTGTTGTTCCCACGAAAAGCTAGGGAAAGGGGTTCGTCCATCCTTGTAGAGCTCCGCATGCAAGGATAAGGCTGCATACTCTCAGAGGTCGCACGGTATCCCAGGGTCACCGTCAGGGACACCTCACCCTGATGCCATTCAGCTTTCGGCACAGTCCATACAGGGACCCTCTATTTGCAACCTGAGGACGCGTTCTGTGGCTTTGTTATAGGACCTTCGGTATGAATACAGAAGATTCAAAACCGGTAACTCTGAAAGTTTCAAAAGTGAGATTCTAGAAACGGTGAGGCGCAAAATTTCCAATATTGTTCCTTAGAGCATGTCTTTGAATGGTTTCAAAGGATGGACGACTTTATAAGTGTTAATGGCGACTATTTTAAAAAGGTATGATAAAGATTGCGTTAAAAAAATTATTTTTTTCTTTTTCATCCCAGAAACTTTCAGAGTAACCTACGTATATATCATTTAAAAAAAGGATTAAACAACCACCGCATGGTCGCACTGCGAGCAACTAGCATCTAAAAATGACACTGGCTCCCAGTAGAACGGCAATAAATCACCCCTATGGCCACGTCTCACGACGTGAGGTGGGTGGTGTGTCTTGCGGACACGGAGCGTCCCAGGATGACAGCTTTCTGCATCCAGTTTGCAAATACCTTGGCATATTTTTTGCACGCAGATATAGCTAAAGGTTTCGAAGCAGTGAACATTTTGGGAACAGTCGTTCCAGCTCTCTTTTAAGGTTTTTATACCCCTTCTTCTTTTCCCTCTCTTTAGAAGTGATGTCGTAGTCAGCCAGAGCCGAGAATTCGATCACAAATATAGTTGGTTTATCGAAGTCTTGGAGAACGATGACAGGCCTCGAGTGTGCAACGGAAACTGCTGTCCGAAAATCGTAGTTCCACTTACCACTTACCACTTACCACTTATTACTTATTACTTATTACGTCAAAGGTACCTAAAATTCCACTTATCTGCATACTGTGAAGACACATAGGTACAGCTTCATACAAATCATGGCGCAGTTCTCACAAAGAAAATAAAATAATTAGAAGATTGCCATTGCTCGGAAGTTTTTGAATTATATTTAGCGAACTTTAAATGCGAAATGAACGAGTTCACAACACGTCAGTCTTCATGTAAGACCAGGGAAACTCTCCTGCACTTTCCATCCATTACGAGTGACGTTGACAATTTACATACGCCATTAGATAATTGGTCCGTAACTTGTATGTCACGCAATATCGGTCTCCTACCATATTTGGTTAATTCTATTAAATTCCTAAAATTGATCAATATCTGTGTACTTAAACTATCGCAAATTTTTTTCATTCAGCATGCAGAATTCAAATGGGAAAAATGGGAAAGTTTCCTGTTATTGACGTTGTGGCTCGTACATACGGGTTGCATGGATGATTTTTTGCTTTTCTTTCTCAAGTGCACTGAATTTTTTAATGCACTGATCTCGGTCCCCGCGCCCCTTAAATTATAATAAGCAAATGCGCTGTAAAACAAAGTCGTTTTTTAATTGATTTCGATATTTATTTATTGAATAAAGCAGAGTAATCTTCATAGATATTTTTAAAAAAATTTTTTTGATATGAATGAAAGTCATGATTTTATAAATTCTTACATGATACAATTTTTATAGCATATATTAATTTACATCATTAATATATAATATTGAACATTTTAATATAAAAAAATAAAATAGAAACTTCTTAGCGTAAGAGAGAAGGAAGTAGATCAAAAGGTGAAAAGAAAGTAATACTTGATGATATAGTTTAACAAGATTAACTTAAATTAACTGATAGGTCACACCATAATAAAGATAGTTCTATCTATAGAATCAAACCATAGAAATAAAAAAAATCATTATTAGTGTTTTTTTATGTTTTAAATCAAGAGGAGTTGCTCATAGTTAGGAAGACAAAGTTCGGAAACTCTGGAAACTTAAAAATTTTAAATAACAAGAAGTACGTTTTCTGACAAAACTTCATGCCGTATACTATAATGTAGTTAGTGTATTGAATGGTAGCATTTGCTGCTAAAAGGCTCTGGTTTCAATACATTCACTATTCGCTATTTTCAAATCAGGATACATAAATGGGTTCAATGCCTCAGCAAAAATTTTGAAATTAAGAGAGAGAGAGAGAGAGAGAGAGCGAGAGATTATTGAAAATTAACAGAGGTATATGTAGATGATGTTGAATAGCTATAATTAGATATTAAAGATATACCTATTGTAGAGCTCGATATCCTTGGACCATAATATTCTAAAACATTGTACAACATTCAAGCCTACTAATGAATATAATAAAGCCAATCTACAAAATTGTACAATATATAA
>CAKNWU010080321.1:0-12680 GCA_932072015.1 Andricus quercustozae | reverse complement strand
ACGGGGCCGAGAATTCGATCACGAATATAGTTCGTTTCTCGAAATCTTGGAGAGCAATGTCAGGCCTCGAGTGTGCAACGGATATATATATATATATATATATATATGTACATACATACATACATACATATATACCACCCATCTCAAGGTGGTGAGACGTGGCCATGAATGTGATTTACCGCGGTCCTACTGGGAGCCGGTGTCATTTTTAGATGGCAGTTGCTCCCAGTGAGACCCTGCGGTCGTTGTTTAACCTTATGTATTAATTATATATATATATATATATTTCGATGGGCCTATGACAAAGCCACCGTACGCGTCCTCGGGGTGCGGATAGAGGATCCCTGTACCAAGGGTTACTGCTGAATATGGTTACAAGAATTAATGAGCAGTCGCGGTCAATTGTCCAGAGATGTCCCGAAGGAATAATCTCTAACTGGAGGCGTAAGAACCGTTCCGTAAGCTGAATGACACCTGGATGAGGTGTCTTAAACGGTGACACTGGGATACCGGGCGACCTCTCAGATTATGCAGCCTTATCCTTGTATGCAAAGCTTTACAAGGAAGGACAAACCCTTTCCCTAGCTGTTCGTGGGAACAATAATGACCCCACCAAATCACCAAAAAGTTGGAGATGCGGTTCCAAACGATCGAACACGCAGAGTACCCGAGAATAGGTCTTCAAGCATTGCCGATCACCCTAGAGTTCGGGGTGCTGAAAATAATTTAGATGGAAACACGATGGAGAAAAGCCTACATTGAGTGGACGAGTTAACTCAATGATGTCTTGCTAGGCTGTTACGATGCCATCATTATCCCTGTTCACGGAGGCTTTATGGCGGGTATGCACACTCTGTGGTGTCAGAAACACCCAGAGGTTCAGCAAGTTTCGATTCAGTCATTGCGAAATCAACGTGCCTACATCTTGAAAAATGGATACTTACGCGGAGCGCTTCCACAACCGCAGCTTGAACAAGCTGAAGACAAATATCAGAAGAGTCATTAAGACCACCCGCGGAAAGCAGGCACCTTCTGAGAGATGATCACCATTTCAGGACCAGAAGGAACATTGACACATGCAGATTATGGTGCTGCGGGAGCTTTGACTGATTCAAATGGAAGGCTAAAACGGACGATGGAACAAACGACCAAAAGACGCTTGTATCAACTGAACAAGAAGATTGGATAGGCAATACAGAATGCGTCCCGTGTTCAGTGTGTGATTGACTACATAAAATCTGGTAGACCATTCTCAAAATACGTGTGTTATCTCACGCAAGGAGAATAATACAGAAGAGGGAGAGATGAATGAGTGAGAATCAACAGTTCCTCGCTATCCCATCGCGCCCCTGCAGCGATATCCCTGTTTCGGTAAAAAATCCATCCAAGCCCAATGAGGTAGAGACTTTTTAAAGAGAGGTATACAAGATCCCGAAAACACTACAGTTGAAAGAAGATATTGATAATATCATCCACTTCAAGGAGTTTTACGACAACTTCATAACATCTGAGGAGCAATTTCCATATAGCACTGCCACAGAGGTGAAAAAAGCACTTAGAGGAACGAAGAACTTTTCCGGTGCTGGACCAGATTGTATCAGGAACTTCTGGTGGAAGAAGTTTACTTCTACACACCAACATTTGGCCCGCATATTCACCTCATTTTTAAAGTCAGAGTCGCCGATTCCTCAGTGGCTGGTGTTAGGACGCAATATACTCCTGCCGAAAAAAGGCAACTGGTCCAACCCAGAGAATTACAGGCCAATAACTTGTTAGAACACACTGTATAAGATTTTTACAGACGTCCTAAACAACAGGATTGTTCGGCGAAATGAGCCTGTGTGGTATGAGATGTACCAACAGCGTGGCTCGAAAAAAGGTGTAGCAGGCTCTCGAGAGAACCTGCTAATTGAAAGGTGTGTCTGCATAGACGCTGCAGCCCATCAACGCGTCCTGTCAATGGCCTGGATTGACTAACGGACAGCTTTCGATTCAACCTCTCATAGACTTATCATCTGTCTGTTGGAAAGCTTGAAGGTGCATCCACACATACTGAGATGCATAGAGAGATTGATGCCTCTTTGGAAAACTAGAGTTACTCTCTCAGCTGGAAATTATCGTGTGACAACAAACAACGTCACCTTCCAGAGGGGCGTCTTTCAGGGTGATACCATGAGCCCTTTGCTTTTTTGCATCACACTTCTGCCTCTATCTCTCGCACTACGAAATTCTTCTGGATACCTCTGTGGCGACACTAACCAGCGCGAGCATCAGGTCACCCATGTATTTTATATGGATGTTTTGAAGATCTATGCCTCTAGTAAAGGCAAACTTCAAACTGCCATAAATATCGTTAAGAAGTACACCGGAGAGATTGGTATGGACTTTGGATTGGACAAGGGTGCAAAGATTTATCTGAAGAATTGAAAGATTGTTGGCGTTACCAATGACCCTGAGCTTGTGGATATAAGTGCTATTAGACATCTTGACACTGGAGAGACCTATACATGCCTGGACGTGCCTCAATGCCGCATTCAGGACATAACATCAGTGAAGCAGTCTCTCCGAAGCAGATACAGGTGGTTCATTGGACGTAAAACGAGCTTACGGCCCTCGATGTCACCACACGTAAGATCATGCATATGCATAAAAGCTTGCATATCAATTCGTCAGTTCCGCGATAATACATTTCACGCCGTCAAGGCGGACGTGGACTTCTGAATCTCCAGTGTCTTCGTAACCGATCAGGTCAGGAAACACGAGATGATTGGCAAAGGAGCGTTCCTTTATAAAGCCGCGCAGCTGGTAGCCGAGACCCTTGACCTGAATTTTCACAGAAATGTAGAAATACAGTCCTTTTCGAAGGAGTCAACTTTTGCTTTCCACAGATCACCAGGGCTTAATTTAGGTACAGAGGGTTTCATTTTTGCATGCGAGGACGGTTTCAGTTCCACCTTAGTATACCGTGAACGCATCTGATTTCAAGAAGCTTCCAGCGATAGGTGCAGAGCATGTCATGCACACGCTGAATACCTAGAACACACACTATCCGGATGTCCCACTCACGCGGGAACAACGTATCTCTACAGACATAATGCGGCCCTAAGAGTGCTTTATTACCAACTTTGTCGCTCTTACGGTGTTGGCCGCGATCCTGCCCTGCCGAATGCTCCGAAGGAAGGAGATAGAATCAATTGTCCAACACGAGAAGTGCCAAATATTCTGGAACTGCAATTTTACAGGGTGACCCAGACTCAAGTGTCCGGGCTTATATGGCTGTAAACAAATTTAAAAAATAAATCTAAAATTAATTTTCCCAAAATCACTTGAAGTTTTAGTGTCTGAGTTATGAAATGTTTAAGCTGGACTAATCAGGAGGAGGTTTCATTGTAATATTTCTTTGAAATTTTCACTGTAACATTTCATGCCGTGTCGGTCATTTGGCGTCACCAGTATATTTAGTAACGCTATTTTCTTTGACTTACTGACTGGTTCACCCAGTCAAAGTTGGAAAATCGCTGTTTCACCAGTGATGAATCAAAATACTGATTCAACCAGTCACAATTTCACTGTTTTAGTTTAAGCGAATAGAGACCCAAGGCAAAAATGTTCTGTGTTCGTGCCTTCATGTAGAAGTCACCGATAATCGTAAAATTCACGAAATATTAGATATTTTTAACTGTTACAAACTCAAGAAAGGTTATTTTCGATCCAGATATGCGGTAGAAAATGCTTATTGTATTCGCATATATTCCAGCTTAGTATAGACCCTACGGAAATATGTCCTGTGTTCGCGCGTTCATGTTGAAGTGACAAATAATCTTAAATTTCACCAACTTATTTATTGTATCACATTTATTGTATTATATTTATTTTTACAACGTATGGTGAATCACATGCGCTTATCAAGCAATATATATAAGATTAAAAAATATAAATTACAAAAATACATGGAATTTAAGTTTCGTCTTTCTTAGGATTTCAATAATGATGAGGGATCAGAAACTATTTTTAATTGCAACCATACTGAAAGATACATATAGCAATATAAGATGGAATCGTCACTCATATTTGAATCAAAAATAACCATTTTTGTTCTTGGAATAATAAGAAATGTGAAAAATTTAGTGCATTTTATTATTGCTGGTCAACATAACATCAATTCACGAATCCTGGATATTTTTTCCATTGAGTCTATACTAAGCAGAAATACATGTGGATACAAAATGCATTTTTCACCGCTTACCTGGATAAAAAATAGCCATTTTTGAACTTGTAATAGTTAAATCAGTGCTTGATATTTAGGAAGTTTCTCTTCCTCCTTTGTCGTCATATTACCATCGGCTAGTGCTCCGGCACTTGCAGTCAGCCACGTTGTATTAGGCTAACTCCCCAATATAACGAATTATGCGGTTACGTCACCAGTATCGCGCAGTGCCACCCACAATAGGCCACTGTCGGATGGAGGCCATGGTTCAGTTGAGAGTGGCAATAGGACCAAACCGAGGCGACGACCAGGCAATAGTCCCGGATAAATGCGAGAACATCGATTTAAGTGGTCGGACCAACTCAGGAGGGACATCCTTACCTGTTAGCAAAGAAGCTCGCCGGGACGAAGAGGATTCATGCAGAGGTTACATGACCGTTGCTAATAATGGTCTCCCCGATTTGCTCCCCAAAGATGTTAATCTCTGGAATCTGTACTGTGTAGTTTACGAGAAGGCGGTCTCTCTGCTTAGTGACAATAAAAGTAACGATACTTCAGTATGCCTGAGTAAGACTTGCGAGCGTATTGCACAGCTTCAGTTTAAAATTGCAACGGCGAGACGGCATGCATCAAATATTCAGTGCGTGATTAGCTACATAACATCAAATACAAAATTCACTCCAAAAGTTAGTGCACTTGCTCGAAACTTAAGGAAAGCAAATCACACGCTCAACAAGTGAGCACTGGACCATCAAGCAGCACTGGACGCAAAAAATAATATCTCTTTCAACAGCAAAACAGTGCCTTGAACGGCGAGTAAAATGGATTCAGAAAAATTCCACCTTTTCTACTCTTCCTTCTCGTCTGTTCAATAAAACGTCACCTGCCGTTGAAAATCCGCCTAGTCGAGAAAAGATTTAAGTCTTCTGGGAGAAAGCGTTTGGAGATACTTATTAGTTAAATGAAGACGCTTCAGATATATCACTTTTTCGTAAATTTTGCCAAAGGCAAGGTTACAGGCTCCAGAGGAAGAGTCTCCACTAATTACTGCCCAAGAAGTGAAGAAAGTTATCTCTAGAACTAAGAACTTTTCAGCCCCAGGGCCAGATAAAATCAACAACTTTTGGTGGAAGAAGTTCACGTTTACGCACCAAAATCTAGATCGTATATTTACTACTTTCTTAAACGGAGAACAACCCATTCCGCAGTATTGATCCCTGAGACCGGAGACTTTTCAAGTCAACAGAACTACAGGCCCATAGCTTGTTTAAACACCAGCTACAAGCTATTCACTGGCATCCTCAAAGAGAGGATATTAACATCTATCGAGCCGGTATGGAGTGCAATAATTAAACAACGTGGACGCAAGAGAGGGCTGGCAGGTTTCAGGGAGAAACTGTTAATAGACAGGTGTATTACCCAAGACTCGATCAGGTATCGACGCAATCTGTCCATGGCTTGGATTGACTACCGTAAGGCATTCGATAATACGAACCATGCGCTACTTATTAACCTCCTTCAGTGCCTGAAGGTGCATTCAAGAATAGTGAGATGCATAAAAGATCTTATGCTCTTGTGGCGGACATGATTTGTCATAATATCTGACAAAACACAAGCGACTACCAGCTATATCACATATAAGAGAGGGGTCTTCCAAGGAGACTCTATAAGTCCGATACTTTTCTGCATATCCCTCTTGCCTCTATCTATTGTCCTCCGAGGCTGAAGCTTTGGATACTTATGTGGCCCACCGAACAAAAGAGAAAATAAGGTCAACCACCTTTTCTATATGGACGTCCTTAAACTCACTGCTTCCTCGAAAGAGATCTTAACATCCTTGTGGAGGCGGTGAATAGGTACTCTGAAGTGATTGGCATGAGTTTTGGACTGGACAAGTGTGCCTGCGTCTACCTACAGCAAAGACGACTAGAAACTACACCATCGAATGACGATCGGGATGTTCAACTCATAGGTGGAAATACCATTCAACATCCTGGTAATGGAGAAACATATACATATCTTGAAATACCGCAAGCGGAAACCCAAGATGTGCGTGTGTTAAAAACGGCCCTTGTAAAAAGGTATCGCCAAATTCTCAGAAAAATTTGGGCTTCCGAATTATCTGGAAAGAATAAGATCGAGGCGAGCAATATGCTGCTCGCTCCTATTCTGCATTATAAATTTGGCGCAGTAAAATGGAACGCCGATGAATTGAAGCAACTTTACCGAAACACGCGCAAGATGATGATAATCCAACGAAGTCATCATCCTAGATCTTCCGTACCTCGAATATACCTACCTCGAGATAAAGGGGGTAGAGGCTTGCTAAGTTTTGAGTGTCTTCATCGAAGAACGGTTCTGGCTACAGCCTGCAAAGTTCTGAATAGTGCAGATTCTCTTATGCGACTCGTATATCAACATGAAGCCAACAATGTTGCGGCGTTTCTATACCGTGCCGCAGATAGGGCCGCAGAGGAGCTTCGCCTCCCATTTGATTCAAGCGACACTACAAATGGCCTAGCATCACTAGCACCCTCGGTGCGCAAAAGTCGTGTGCAGGAAGCAAAACATACGCTTCTACTAAAAGGACATGTTGACAAGCCCCTTAATAGTAAATTCTACGGCATCATACGTAGAGAAGAGCTCTTGATGGGTCTGTCCAACATGTTTCTCAAGTCTGTTGGGTTGAGATCGGAGACTGAGGGATTTCTTTTTGCCTGTCAAGACGGCGTTATAGACACCTTAGTTTACCGTGAGCGCATAATGAATATACCTGTAGGCGATACTAACTGCCGAGCGTGTAAGCAAGAGCCAGAAACACTTGGGCATGTTCTCAGTGGATGCTCAAAGTATGCACGTTACGGGTACATCGAGAGACACAATGCGGCTGTAAAAGTGTTATATTACCATCTTAGGCACTTCTATGGTGTTGATCTATTGCCCGTCTTCCCATACGCCCAGGGAGAACTCGAGTCCGCTGTGGAGAATGATCAGTGTGAGATCTACTAGAATTTCTCATTCTCCACCACTCAAGGTATCAGTGCTACGAAGCCTGACATTGTTCTCCCAGATCTGAAGACCAATATCATTTACGTGATTGAATTTTCGGCACCAGCTGATGGTAATATCACGGTAAAGGAGGAAGAAAAACGGGCGAAATATCAAGCACTTATTTCAAGCTGAGCATGCTGTACCAAGGCTACAAAGTCCATCTTGTAGTTCTCATAATTGGCTGTCTTGGAGGTATGAATGCATTATTTCTTACCCAACTCAAAAAGATTCCGGCTTGCCAGCGTCAGGCTCATTCCATCGTAAACCGGATTCAAAATGCTGTTCTTCTGGGATCACTTCATCTAGTCCGTCAACACTGTTCCTCATAACATGCTACAAAGATGGGTAACTCTAAAAAAAGTATCCAGAGGTGAAACCTTCATCTCCAACTGTCCCGTCTGCAGCGTAAGGTCATCCGCGGCTAGAGACCTGACTCCAAGGAACAGTGTTGAACGATGTTCTCTCGCGTAAATTTCCCGCTCTTGCTTACCTTCTAGGACAGAAGGGTCAGAAGTGGATGACGTAAACGTTCCAGTTGCGTCGGGATTGGTTCCTTTAAGGAACCATGATCTCAGCTTCCGGAGCCTACAACTTTTCTCACATAATAGATATTTATTAGGATGCCAACAACATACACAAAGTATTTAGAAAATATTAATGTGAGGGGCACTTAAAGGGCCGAGGTACAACTTCGAGATGATCTTCTTCAGATCTTGGATGACAATATCAGGCTTTTTAGCACTGATACGTTGAGTGGTGGAGAATGAGAAATTCCAGTAGATCTTACACTGGTCATACGCTACAACGGACTCCAGTTCCTCCTGGGCATAGGGCAATACGGGCATTACATCAACAACATAGAAGTGCTATGAACGCGTAGCGTACATACTTTGAGCATTCACTGAGAACATTTACACGTGTTTCTGGCTCTTGTTTGCACGTTCGGCAGTTAGTATCACCTACAAGGTATATTCATTATGCGTTTGCGGTAAACTAAGGTGTCTATAAGGCCGTCTTGACAGACGATAAGAAGTTCCTCAGTCTCCGATCCACGTATAATGCCGTAGAATTTAGCATGAAGGGGCTTGTCAGCATGTTCTCTTAGTAGAAACGAATGTCCTGTCTCATGGACACGACTTTTGAGCAACGATAGCTGCAAGCCATTTATAAATTGTTGGAAGACAGGATATCGGTCGAAATCTAGATGGATTTTGCGCGTCTGATTTTTTGGGAAACATATACGTAGTACTTTTGAGCATAAGGCCTGGCATCAGATTTGGGTATTTGATGATCTTCTGAAAACACCTTGCCAATGCAGAATGCACACTCTTCAGGTGCTTGTACGAGAAGTTGTGCATCATGTCCGGACCTGGAGCTTTCCAGGTACTTTCCCTTTCTAAAACCGCAGAAACATCTGAAGCTTTGATGTTATTCAGCTCCATATCAGGGTTATTGCTAGCTCTTGCTTTTTCTAGTTAGAACCACGCAGCGTCTAAATTGCTTTTGTTCGTTTTTCACCAAACACCCAACCAGTAGTTAGTCATGTCTTCCAATTGAGGGACTTCGGTGTCTTGCTGGTTACTTTACTTTACACTCAGTTTTAGACAGAGGCTTCATTCATCTGACTAAAAGGTTCGATGTTTTTGCCTTCTTGCACTATTTTTCTTGTACTAACGCAGTCTAGCAGTAAGAACATCAAGTCTCTGTCATTGGGAGTTTATAATCTCATCCAATATTGCTGGTGTCCATGTCTCGATGTACCAAGGGTTGATGATTTCAGTAACGTGGTGTGTCAGCTGTGTGGTCCTATTTCCTTCCTTATATTGACTCAATCGACTCAAACTGCACCTTACTTTGCTGACATCCATATCCAACCTGATCTTCTATGGTAGATCTCGATCCCTTCCTGGGACAAAGATTGCATTTTGTAGGCCTAGTTCTGGGGCCCAACGTTCTAACGGCTGCCACAGCTGCAAAATATACAAGAGTTTGCACCTCTAAGGCAGTTTGTGTTGGGTAAAAAAAATGATCAAAATTCCTCTTAAGGTGCTGTAGTTTTTCTGTGATTTCGCTATTCACGTCATCGTTATTAATGTCAAGATGTGGTTTTATTGGATCCGGTACTTGATGTACATTGTCCCTAGCACATATGCCCTAAGCTTCAATCAGGTCTTCGACGCACAGTGTCTTACACCCGTAGCATGCATACTTTGAGCATCCACTAAGAACATATCCAACTGTTTCTGGCTTTTGCTTGCACGCTCGGCAGTTGTTATCGCCTACAGGTACATTCATTATGCGCTCGCTGTAAACTAAGGTATCTATAACGCCGCCTTCACAGACGAAAAGAACTCCATCAGTCTTCGATCTGAATCCAGCAGACTTGAGAAACATGTTGCACAGGCCATCGATACCTCTTATCTACGTATAATGCCGTAGAATTTAACATGAAGGGTCTTGTCAGCATGTTCTCTTAGTAAAAGCGAATTTTCTGCTTCCTGCGCACGACTTTTTAGCACCAAATATGTTAGAACTGAGCAGGCTGTAGCTAGAACTTTTGTTCGATGGTAACACTCCAAGCTTAGCAACCTCTACCCCCTTTATCTCGAGGGAGGTATATTAGAGGTACGGAAGATCTAGAATGATGTCTTCGATGGATTGTCATCATCTTGCGTGTGCTTCGGTCAAGTTGCTTCAACTCATCGACGTTCCATTTTACTGCTCTAAACGTGTAGAGCAGTATATTTTTCTCCATTACCAAGATGTTGATGGTATTTCCGCCTATGAGTTGAACATCCCGATGGTCACGCGACGATGTAGTTTCTAGTAGTTACTGATGTAGGTGGACGCAGGCACACTTGTGCAGTCCAAAGCTAATGCCAATCGCTTCAGAGTACCTATTCACCGCCTCTACAAGGATGTTAAGGTCCTCTTTCGGAGAAGCAAATAGTTTAAGCTCATCCATGTAAAAAAGGTGGTTGACCTTATATTCTCTTCTGTTTGGCGGTCAGCATAGGTATCCAGAGCTTCTGCCTCGGAGGACAATAGATAGAGGCAAGAGGGAGATGCAGAATAGTATCGGACTTAGAGAGTCTCCTTGGAAGACCCCTCTCTTATATCTGATATAGCTGGTAGTCACTTGACTTTTGTTACATGTTACGATAAATCTTGTTCGCCACAAGAGCATAAGCTGTTTTATGCATCTCACTATGTTTGGATGCACCTCCAGGCACTTAAGGAGCTTAATAAGTAGAGCATGGTTCGTGATCTCGAATACCTTACGGTAGACAATCCAAGCCATGGACTGATTGCGTCGATATCTGGTCGAGTCCTGGGTAATACACCTGTCTATTAACAGGTTGTCTCTGAAACCTGCCAGCCCTCTTAGGGATCAGTACCGTGCGTACTTCTACTGGCCACTGCGGGATGGGTTGTTCTCCGTTTAAGAAAGTATTAAATACACGAGCTAGATGTTTGTGCGTAGAAGTAAATTTCTTCCACCAAAAGTTGCTTATTTTGTCTGGCCCTGGCGCTGAAAACTGAAGCATGGCCTCCATCCGAAAGAGGCCTATTGTGGGTGACACTGCGCGATAATGGTGACTTATACACATAATCGGATGCATAAACGGTTTAAAAATCTTAAATAATCGCTGAGGATCCGGGCCTTACAGAAACTACATAGCCATAAATCTAACTCATGCCACAGTCAGAAGATCAATTTATGTGTCCCTGTAGTCTATGCACCCTATGAAAAAGGCTCATTTCACGTAGAAGATGCGACCTAAAATTTAAATTCGGGTTATCGCAGTAGTGTTAACATATAAAAAAAGCCTATATATTTGAAACCAAGATTTTGGAATCGCTGTGTGTGTAAACAATCGTTAAAGATAGCAAAAGCAGGTTTTTTGTTTAATTCAAAGAACCTATATGTGTTTGTTTGAGAAAAGTAGCATAACTTTGTTAAATTTTACTTAATGGAATCGGGATGAAATCCATTCGATATGTGCTGCTTTTCTACACATTCACAAAAAAATGGTTCTACTTTAGGTACGATTAGTGTGATCATGTTTTGGCTAGGCAGGAGTGAAAAGTTGAGCGAGTACGGTGAGGGTGTGGTGAGTAAGGGACCTGGGGTGAGAGTGCAAATGTAAATGAAGGGAGCATTAGAAAGTTTGCATTTAAAAAAAAAATATAGAAAGTAACGAGAGTTGATTTTGAAGTTAGGTTCGCTTCGGTGAGACACCGGGTGATTTGGCAGAAAGTAGGAGTTCAAAGGGTGTGAAAGAAGATGGAGCAAAAGCAGCCACACATTGTCAAAAGAATTTAGTATAAGAGGGTGAATTTTGGTTGAAGTTTTGAAATTTCTGGGTGTGGATTGTGGAACAAGAGGGAGAGGTATGGGATAGATAAAAAGAGGTGTTGATAAGGAACTCTAAACAAAAGGAAACGAATCGGGAGGATAGGAGGCTATGAGTAATTTCTTTGAAAGAAATGGAAGGACTTTTTGGGTCATCCGTAGGAGGCTACTGGACTTATTGGGAGATGCAGGATGGTTCTTTTGTAACGGCAATACAAGGGGGATGAATAATGAGAATATACGTACGCTGGTATAGGAAACACCGTAATAGATTACATTCTGGCAAAAAAAAGGTAAGGGAAGAGGTGAGACTGAGAGCAGAAGAAGAGGGGTTTAGGAAAGGTTGGTGGGGCGATGAATGCAGAGAAAGTAAAGATAGGATGAAGGAGAATGTAAGAAAATGGAGGAAAAGGGAAATGGAAAATGGATAACTCAACAAGGAAAAGAGAGAGCACGAAAGAATGGTAAAAGAGAAAAGACGGAAGGAGAAAGAAAGGTACATAGAAGAGGTAGAAAACCCGGTAACGTAAGGGAGGAAATGGGAAGTGGTAAACAGAGAAAGAGGAGGAAGGAAGTGCATAAATAAAGAAATAGGAATGAAAGAGTGGACAAAGCACTTTAAGGAGCTGTTAGAAGGTGTGGAAAATAGGGTAAAGGGAGAAGGAAGAAAAGTGGTAAATGGAAACGAGGACAGCGAAAACGGGATTAGTAGGGAAGAGGTGAATGAGGCGATTGCAAGGTTAAAAAGAAACAAGGCAACAGGGCAGGATGGCTTGGAAAATGAAGCACTGAAATATGGAGGATTAGGGCGAGAGACTCATGTCGGTGGGATATAAAATTTATGCTATTTATAAATATTTATAATATTTATAAAATTTATGATGTCAACCATCTGGTAAATAGGAACCTAGGGCAGAAGAAAGGGAATCCGGTCGCACCGTTTTTATATTTTAAGGCTGCATTTGACTCAGTTAACAGCAGGGTGTTATGGGCAGCCACAAAAGAGAGAGGAGTAGACAAAGCTTTAATATAGAGGATACAATAAATATTTGTGGATACCAAGAT
>CAKNWU010080314.1:0-21494 GCA_932072015.1 Andricus quercustozae | reverse complement strand
CTAGACAATTCCCTATTTTCTTTCGTTTCAGTACATTTAGGCATTTTTTAAATTAAAAATGGTCAAAGATCGAAGACCTATATGTGTTTAGATTTTTGAGAAAGTGTTTTAAAAATTTTATATTTAAAAATTAAGTTAACGTTTTTTTCTTTTTTTAAAACTTGCCATTTTTTTATTATTTTTAAATTTATTAAAAAAGGTCTTATATCAATTGTCATCATTATGTGAAATAACATTTGAGGCTCATTATTGTGCAAAAAATAAATTTTCCATTAAAAAATGGTCACAAGAGACATTGGTTAAAAAAAATGTTGAAGCAATTCAAAATTGCCCATTTGCAAAATACCATTGCGAAGAGTCATTAGCAAGACTGTTTTAATTAATTTCACAACATAACTTGCATCTATAAATTGAAAAATATAGTAAAACTCTACAATTTTTTGGAAGAACTATGTTTAAATAATTAGCAGTTGATATCAACTTGCAAATCATCACAGCAAATAATCATCGAAAATATTTTCTTATAGTTGATTCCATAAAAAATTAAGTTTATTAATTGGAAAATGTTTAATTAGTGAATTTATATATAACAATTTTTTTTTAATTTAAGAATTGCTGTTAATTTGTCATCAAAGAGACATCTAAGTTCCTTCCGTGAACAATAATAGAACGCTTTGACTGAAAAAGGTTCGAACTCTAGCTTTTCTAAAAATAGCTATTTATTGAAGAACAGTCAAGTTCCAAATTTTTTAATAAGAACTGCTCACACGAATGTCAAGCAGAATCATTTTTTAATCAGTTGTAGTGAAATATTAATTTTCTCACATTTGACACCAAAATTATGGATTTAAATGAGCTAAACATTCCCACTCCCAATGTCCCAAAGATGTTTTTCGGACGTCTCTGGTACTTAGAACGTTTTTAGAACTATACTTTACCTGAAATAAAGCGTTTTTTTATGACTTTGTATTTGCGGTTATTGTAATTTACATCCAAAAGACGTTTTTAGGAGGTTATAATTACGACTTTTTACTGTGTACCTACTAAGATATTATATATTACATATATGTGCGCAAACGCGATTGCCGAAATCCCTAAAATCTCTAAGCAATATACTTAACCTATAAAAGCACTTCGACCTGCTTTGCTAATCAATCTCTATAGCAGTCGCTCCGGGTGGATAGCTTCACACAGTCGATTACTTTATTCTTTTATCATGCCATTAAGTCAAATCCCTTTCGGGGTAAGCATAGCTCACTCGGTTCTAGCCTCGTTATTATCGGGGATCAAGGAATTCAGTGTACGAGGTGGGATAAGGGGGGTATAGATTTTTAGATTAATCAGGAATTCCCTTATTGCTTATTTAAACAACACGTTCGTTCCACAAGACTGCGCTGACCCAGGTCTCTGATCAATCTCTCTAGCAATCACCCCAAGTGAAGAGCTTCACATAGTCATTATGTAATGTTCTCCGGATCGGCATATTGATATCAAAGGTCTTTCGTTTCAAGCGTCTCTCACTCCACTGACATACTTAATTATAAATTCCTTATAAAATATTTGTCGCTACACTTTCCTGTCCTGATATATATGTTCAGCTTCCTTTACATCCATACATTTTCTCATGCAAGCTCTGGTGTTTCTATGACCTCTTATATCTTTTCGACTAAGGGTCTTTATCACACATTCCCACAATTCTTTCCTTGTTCTGCCTCTGAGTACGCTACCACTTACTTTATCTGAATATATTTGTTTCGCCAGTCGTTCTTGTTTTATTCTCTCAACAGGCCCAAACCACCATGACGAATTCTTCTTTTCGAAAATGGCTACGCGGATTTCATCATCCCACCACGCATTGCCAGACATTCTTTCTATAACCGCAGTACCACACACTTCAGTCTCACTCTTAACAATGATATCCCGACGCATAGTCAATGCGATCTCTATATCTTTATTGAGTATTAGCGCCGCCCAAGATGCCCTATCTATATGCGTTCGTATATCACTGAAACTTTAATTATTGTCGCATATCAGTCGCTCTTTGACAGCGGATAGCCATGGAAGGTTTCATATTTCACAGTCGAATATATCGGCTTCCATATGATCAAGATATGTTTGTTCTACCTATAATACTGTACTTCGGGACAGAATGGTGCTATCTACCTTCACAGAGATTTTTTGAAGCGCTTCAAACCATAATAAAAAATCATGATCGATGCATGACACGTACAGTGAAGTGACCTGAAAAATGCATTAGAATTTTTTGTTCTTTACCAGAGGTAAAAAAAAAACTTATCTCGCCCCGGCTTCGATCGTCCTGCGAGCATTGCCGCTCGTTGCGTAAAGAACCTTATTATGCGCCTCGGCGCATAATATACTATTAGATTTGATTTTATAAATTATTTTGATTGTACTGATACATTTTTACATGCTGGAATTTCTTACATCGTAGATGTTCTTGGTGATATTTCACATATTTTTTAATTTAACTTTTATTAAATAAAATAATACTTTCAAAATAATAAGAATAGTTAATACTCAATATACTAAGAAAAAAAGTTTTGTACCCAGGCGGAAATATTATATATAGTTTATATATAGTGTGAAGTATTATATATAATATTCATTTATTTTATCAATTTTTTATATAAAACAAATGAATATTATATATAATACTTCAAACTATCTATAAACTATATATAATATTTCCGCCTGAGTAATCACAACAAAACCATTCTGTTAAGTTGTTTTTGTGTCCATAGCAAATTTTTTGTTGTTCACACCAAATTATTTTGTTAGCCCAACAAAATATTTTGTTCTTATGACAAAATTCTTTCGTAGAGTCCAGTTTAGTTGTACTGAACAAAGTTGTGTTGAGTCAACAAAACTATTTAGTTGGACCAACAATAAAGACGATTCCATAGGCGCACTCTTGCTATGAACGGAAGAACTTTGGTTTTCAATGTTGCATATATTATATACGTGAACGAAATCGGAAATCGAGGTAAAATTTGTTTTTTTGTCAGGTTACTGAAACCTAAATAATATTAAAATGTACATCAATGACTGTGATAAGTTTAAAGATTAGACCCCTGACAGTATCATGTGAATATTTTTAGATGAGAGGCTTTTAGGATGATTGTACGTTTCAGTTTGATACTTTATATTCACAATAAATGTGATTGAAGATTAAATAACTTAATGCAAAATCTAGAATTTCAAATCCCTCTCCAATTCACATACAGGTGCGGAATTAGAGAGGTGACCAACTAGCAATCATGTTTTTCGCGCTATGCGCGCGACAAGTTATTTATTTCCTGTCAAATACTCAAATATAAATATTTCAGAGTGGCTCTAAAAAAAACATTCTGGTCATTTCCCGGTTACCAGACATTTTTCCTAACTTTCAGAAGCGGACTGGAACTCACCAACCGACCCGATAAAAGTCTTGCAGATTCAAGGGAATTCATCAAATTTCAACAATTTTAATTAGTTTGAGAGATTTTCAAAGCCTTGAAACATTTTGAGAAAATTTTAAAGATTTTACGACAGTCTAAGGGGTGGATTTCAAAATATATGAAAAAAATTCTGAACATTCTATAATATTTCTAATAACTGCAAAGAATCACACAAAAATGATAAGTAAATCTACGTTTTTAATGAATTTCCTTAAATTGTGAAGGATTTCAAAGGATTTCAAAGAATTCATAAGATTTTAGAATATTGAAAAAGACTCAAAGGTAAACAAAATTTGCAAAAAATTCCAAAATTTAAGATTAGAAAAAATTCTCCAACGAATTCTGGCAGCTGTTGATATGCTCTATTCATGTTCACATTTGTTTCAAAAATCAAATAAAATATTCGAGGACGATTTAACGAAAAAACCAAAAAATAAAAAGTTACTCACCACTCTTGAAAATACATATTCGGCAATATTTTCTGTGAAACGCAATATCTTGACATCAAAATACACTGGTATATTACTCATCGGGAGCTTCGACCACTGTACAAGATATGGCGCGATATATTCAATATTAGTATTAAAATTCGCTTTGTCCTAACTAGCCCCGGTCTCCCCTATAAATTAAAGGAAGAGCCATTTTTCTATTTGCCGTTTTTTGTCCGATTATTATTATTATTATTATTATTAATAAAAATTAAAAACTAAGAAAATTTTACCACCAAATTCAATAACTCATTAAAATATCAATCATTCTAAGATTAAGTTGAAATTGTTTGAAACTTGATATACACAGGATATCACACAGGAATCATATCTACAAACCAGAGTTCATAGTTAAAAAAACTTTTAGCGAAACATTTTTTGCTTACTATTCAAGGAGTATTTCTAGAAATTTCAGATCGATTAATTTAAATTGACGGAATTACGTGCTTTATAAAAAACATGCAATGTCGTCAACGATAGCCTGATAGAGCTTCTCAGTGCTCACACGATCAGCCAGCGCAATCGTTCGGCTATCTTTGGCAGCATCGCATGCTTTCTTGTAAAAAACCTAATTCCATCCATTTTCAATAAATCAATCCGAAATTTTTTAGAAAATTATCCTTGAATAGTAAACAACGAATGCCTCGCTGGAAAATTTTTCAATTATGACTTTCCCTCGATATTTTTTGTGGGCGAATCTAAAAAATACATGGTTATCGATCGACCGGCCTCAATTTGCAATTGACTTTAATCAACAATTAGCCAACTTCAGATGATTGATATTTTTTATATTTATTTAATATAGTTCCGTCTCATTATTCTCGACCAGACTCTATTTAAAATTAAATATGCAATTTTTAAAATCTTCATCAACTCAGAAGTCTGGGCAATACTTTTACCCGTTTTCGAGTGCTAGACGAGTTCTTTGATCCGGGGCATCAATTTCAAACTATAGTTCGAATGACCAGCTAAAAATCAAATTTTAGGCACGAAAACTGAAATATCTCTAGAAATAATGAAAATTTCCTGAAAACAGACCCAGAAGCTTCATTTTTTATTTTTCCTACAATTTTTAGACGAATTTGTTAAAGATTTTAAGCTATAGGTCGACTAAACTGCTATAAATGATACAGTTTTATGTTTTCTGAATCTGTTGTGTTCAGTATCTAAAAAATAGACTAGCGTAATAACTAGCGTTCTTTCGAGGAAAGATATTCGCGTTTTTTCTGCTTGGCAGCGATTCATTACATATTAAATATCTCCGCCTCTTTTTTTATGATTCAGTGCTAAATGGACTCCATTTAATGAAAACGAAATAATATTTGTATTTTTAGGTCAGTTACGGTCAGAAAATTGAATCGTCGATAAAATCTGACCTTTCATTCTTAGGATTCAAATAAATTTCCAAATAGGAAGAAGTAAATTAAAGGAATTCAAATTATTATCATTTATTATCATACCATTAAGCCATTTCCCTGCCGGGGTAAGCGTGACTCACTCGGTGAGGAAGGGAGTAATGTGAGGAGGGGGTGTGGCCCGAGTGGGGAACTGTACATGATGACTTTGTGAGGCTCTTCACTTGGGGTGATCGCTAGAGAGATTGATCAGCAGCCTGGGTCGGAGCAGTGCTGCGGAACAAACTTTTTATTTCAATGAATAACACGGGAAGTCTAGATCAATCTAAAAATCTGTACCCCCTCCCCCAAATTACTCCCTTCCTCGCCGAGTGAGTCACGCTCACCCCAAAATGCAAATGGCTTAATGGTATAATAATAAATAATAATAACTTGAATCCCTTTCATTTACTTCTTCGTATTTAAAAATTTCTTTGACTCCCAAGAATCAGAGGTCAGATTTCAACGACGATTCAATTACCTGACCGTAATTGACCTAAATTTAATACAAATATTATTTCGTTTTCATTAGCTAAAGTCCATTCAGCACTGAATTAAATTAACCTCTCTTAATTACTCGAAGAATAATTGATACGTGTTAACAATCAAATTAGCTTGCTTTTATAGTTTATTTGAAAATGGAAACTGTCATGAATAAATCAACCTGTATACTGTGTCACGAATAATTAATAAAAACTAGATCATGTGGGATTTCCACTTTGCTGTAACTTAAGTTTCTCTTGCTTTAATCGATATTCAGAGGTGTTACTTTGTATTAGAAAAGCGTTATCCTTAGCTTTACTGTGCTATGTTGGCAAACAGCGAAGTCGTTAACGACATGGACCAGGTTTACCCAATTTATAATTAAACACAAATATTGCAGGTAATTCACCTCCACTTATCGCAACATCGCTTACATCTTGAAAGCATAACCTCAAACTCTAAACAAGCATGTTGCAAAATGAGTAATTACGAGTACACTAGGTGCGATGCTCGACGCTCTTTCGTCCTCGTATTCCAAAGTTACACTTTAAAAATGTGCTTCTTTTTCGCTTCAATCTCATCTAAACAATTACAATTTTTATTATTATTTATATATTTAAGGGCCAATATTTATTTTTAGTTTCATATTTAAAAAAAACCATTGGAAACGAATTTTACGACTAAATTATTTTTCAAATATGAAAAAAGTGCGATTAATTTACTCAATATGAAAAAGAAATTCCCGCTTCCACATTTCTGATAAACGAAAAATTGGAATTTCAGCATACAGCAGAACCTCCTTCTCCTCCTCCTCGTCATCAAAATTAAATTGGAAGTATTCATATGTGAAAATACAAAACTTGTTAATATTGGGTCCTTGGAATATTAAACGCTTTTAATTCAGAAGTAAGCAAACAAAACGTGACAAATTAATTTGTTGAAAAAATGGAGATAATGATTGTTTTCATATGTTTGGAATATCATCAACACGAGTTTTTTTCTTTGGTTTGCAAAAAAAAATCCTGCTCGATTCAAATTCATTTTTATACAACTTTTTATTTCCGATCACAAATTCATTACGTAAATAGGTAAAATTTGTTAAACATGTGAACACTTTTTATAATTTATAAATACTTTTCAATATTACGTTTACAATATATTCTTTTGCAAAGCTTTTAAATTTGATTTTAAAAATAATAAACATGTATAAAATTATATTTTGACTTCATATGGAAACAAGAAATCGTTTTATGTCACTAAAACATGATTAATGCGTGAAATACGCCTCTGCTGCATTTCAAATTTCATTTTCATCGATGAAATAGATGTAAAAATTGTCATACTTCAGACCATTAGATAAGATAAAAAAACCTTGATGATGTTGAAAAGATCCTTTATTAAAATAATACCTTGCCAACGTTTCGAGAGTCGAATGCTCTCCTCACCAGGAAACAGGAATCGAGTGTCAAAAAATATAAGTCCCTATATTAAGCTTTCAATATGAAGCGAAACGATTGTACTGTTTCCTCTATCAAATTAAAATTTAGCAGTTTTTTGGTGAATAATTTATAATGTGCTTGTGTCAATTATTGATGGACTTACTCTTTTTAACAAGATATTTTTATCGCACTTGACTTTTTACTATTTATTAATAAGTAACAATGATTGTCACTTTTCTCTCTATAAAAAAAAATTGAATAAATATTAATACATGTCATCTGGTAAAGGATCCCTGACTACGTTTTTTTAATTTATGGTGGTACCTATATCTTTTAAACGAAATCTTAACATCATGTTTGCAATACAAGCTTTTTAAAGAAGTAATTTCAGAGTTAAAAAATATAACTTGTTTCTTTTTAGTAATAATTACAGAATATTGGTTACCTCTTATTCTCCCAGACTTTTTATGTCAACCGGTTTTAACATTAACTTAATATTGGAAATTAATATATAAGGAAATTACCTACTAATAAGTAATCAGGACGATCATTGAAAGATATTAATACAATGAAAATGATTTCCAAACATACAATATGAATAGAAAAATACAAAAATATGTAACGAGGGTCAGTCCATAACTTTGTGCGTATTTTTCAACGTTGAGTAAGTATTTCTTTTTCAGTCGTTTCGCAATCAAGGCATTCATATGTTTTTGAAACTAGGGCAATTAGTTATAGATAACGATGGCAAATATATAATTTATTTACTGAATATACTCTGTATTTTCTGTTTACATTTCACGTGTTGAAAAATACGCACGAAATTACGGACTGACCTGATTGATGTGCTGTTAAAATTGATGTAAATGTGTGCATCGGCATGAAAAAGATCTTTATGACCAGTTCTAGTTTAGGAATTATTCTTTTACTGTCATACGAAACTTTTTTTTCTTGGTGCAAAAGAACTAAAATCTACTCAGAAAGGGCGAAATTCACTATTTCAAACCCAGAAAAAATAGTTGTTTCATGATAAAAAACAGTAATATGTTTCTTCGATCACAGCTGAAGAAATTTCAAGTATGACTCGTTTAAATTTGTTAGCAAAAATAAGCATTTAACACAGTCCTAACACAATTCTAATTTGTACATAAATTTTGTTTTTCATTTTTTTATTTTATATAATTATTCACTGCAAAAACTGCGCCTACACAAAATTCACCATAATTTTGTTATCCATATGTAATTTTCTTTTCTCCAAAATTTGAATTTTTAAATTCATAAACAAAATAGAAGATATTATCCAATGAAAATAAAATTTGAAAGTCTTTCTGAAGTCAGGAAAATACAACTTGTATTCACTATTAGAATCCGCTAATTGATAAAAGGGTTTTTTTTTCGGCCCAGTCTAATACTGATGTCCCGAAAGCAACCGGAAGCAGGTATATTTCTTGTTCAAAGAAAAAGTATAACAAGTGCGCTTATAGCACTCGACAACTACGGCTCGTCTTGGGCTAAAGATGCCGGCAATTAATCCGGCTATATAAGCCTATGAGGAAGTCCATAATGACTATAAATTTCTTCTGTGTTTGATCATGACATTAAGTTTATTTAACAAAATCTAAATATTCTGTGTTCTCTTCTGGTGCTAGATTTTAATTTTCTCTCTCGCATATTTTGCCGGATTTCAATTTTGTCTTTCGGCATATTATTTTCATTCAGAGAGATCAGTACCTAACCTCATTCCTTCTTCAGAATTCGCAAGATTATTTAAAGAAGGGCGAAAGGATGATCACATTCTTCTCCAGATCAAATCCCAAACCCTTTTCAAGAAGAAAAAGTACCAAAGCACCGGAATAACCGAAATAATCTTTTGGAATTAATCTAGAACTCTATGGAATTTTTTATTTTATTCGATGATAATTCGACAAAGAAACTAGGCTGACGATAAATAATGTCGGAAGAGAAAATTAAAATCCGGCATATTTTGCCGGAAGACTTTGGAAGTCTATAGATACAAAAAATTATAATCATGAAATAGCAGCGCACTTCTTTACCTCGCATATAGAAATGTGTACACTTATTGTAATCAATAGGTATTATAGCAGAAGAGATTTTATATCATTCTGAAATACTTCTTTTTCCTATAAATTCAAAATCGAATAATTCCATGTTTTTGGCTCTCTTCCTTATAACCAGTTATTTTGTAAAATAATTTTTTTAGAAGGTAACTTGAATATATTGTTGAAAGATAATAAAAAGAAATTTCCAGAAAAATGGAGTCGCGATGAAAAAGAGGAACTTTTATAATCCGACCGAATAAACCAGCAGTTAACTCGTGAAACAAGGACTCGAATAAATCTCGTGAAAGCGTTCTTCCTGTTTCAGTTGTCAGCTGTCAGCAGCTGAAATGCGTCGGAAGTTGCTTTTCATATTTGCAAATTATTTATATTCATATGAAAAGAGAGTCGATATTTAAACTTTATCGATATACTACAGCGAATTATATTTGACGAGTTTATCCAACTTATCAATATATAGTCACGAGTACTGTAGTGAAATTAGTTGTTTCAATGGAAATTTGATAAAATAAATTACAGAAATTTTAAGCATTTCATGAAACTATACTTAGACAAATATGTACTTACGAACTAGATACCTTGAGTGTCGTTACGCGATTTTCGCTCCCTTGAATCCCAGAGATGCAATTAGAGATGATGTGCTGCGTGGCGAATTTGGACACATCCAAGATGTTTGTGCTACTTTTGAGCAACTTGATCTACTTAGAATCATTCTTCACTTTACTTTATACATCTTCCAATCCTTACCGACTTGAATTAACAATTTCATTACAAAAAATGAAAATTGAGTGAGTCGTATCCGCTTTCGACACTTTAATTCATTATAAAAATTGCCTGTTACAAGCATCCAATTTAATCTATATATGTATTCCCTTCAGTGTAAACAGTTCATCGGAGCAAAAAAAGGCATGTTACATCAAATAATTGGAGTGCTGTTTGGACCAATCAATATCTATGAATATACACATTCAGCACAAAGCAAGAAGTAAATTTAAAAAAGAAAAAAAAGCCTTGATGAAATCCACACGTTAGTAGTTTTTTAATAATAAATGTTATCATTTTTAATTATTTTTCTGCAGAAAATGTCAGATATTTGCAAGTGCTACAAAAATTACAGATGGTATCGTTTTGATCTAAATCTGTTGATTGCCACAGAAAACGTTTTTTTATCAAGAGCCGGATTAGATCATAGATGAATCGAGTTGATTAGATTCCAGGAACGAATCCATCACTCTTTGAGTTAAAAGATCGTTAAATGATCCGATAGAGCACAACGTTAAAGATTGATCTACCATTTCGGAAGTGCACTTAACATCGTTTCTTTTCACAAGAAAATGCTAAAAGGAATGCAAATAATAAGACTCGATTAAAAATGTATAAATCTGAAAAAAATATCTTTTCATACGCTGTGAAAAAAGTGGAGTTAAAATCAACTTTTGACGTCTTGATCAACGTTTTGATTAAACGGCAAGCGGATCACAGAGAAAAATGGAAATGACAAATTGAGTCTTTAGTGCTGGTTGTCGAGATATTCATTACTAAACTGGCGTTGTAAAAAAATTGGAGATTGAAATTAGGTTATTGATTCAAGTTCAATCACGGTATTAACTTCCTTAGAGATTACAGCTTGTCCACGGTCTGACTCCTCTAGCGTACCATACGGATTCCAGCCCGGAATAGGAGTCGTTCCTATACTCCCAAAAGTAAAGAATGATCAGCCAAAATATAGTCATTTTTCATTTTATAAACTTACATTTATTTATATATCATATATACATATATCTAATAAGTTTTAAACATTAAATTATGAACATTTATTTGCTGAAACAGAAAAAGTCGAATTAGTTGAAAAAACGTAGTTGCCGAGAATTGAACCCGGATGCTAAAGTAAGAGGCACTAAACGTCCTTATCGTATCATGCAAGCAAGCTTCGGTGCGGCCCGAACTTTATTGAGTGCGGGGCATCCAGGAATGGTTACTGGACTGCGGTAAACTCAGTCGAGTTCCTAATAGGACACTATAAACTATACTTCTATTAAGACTTTATCCTTCTGAAAACTGAGATACGATTTATAGATTTCCATTATTGATGCTAGAAAGTGTAGTAATTTATGCTTTCTATTCTTTTTTTACAAAACACACTTTTTAGGAGAGACTTTAGTTTTTCATTTGTGTAAAGGTTGACGCACTTAAATTGTAGGTGGTAACGTACGAAGTGTATACAATAACTTTAAAGTATTAAAAGATAAGGTTCTATGCAGGAGAGATACCAATTTTTAATGATTAGTGTGTTTCACATTCCTTCCCGTGTCTTTTGCATCTATTCCTGAAATTCGGTAATCATGAAACCATTTTTGTATTGAATGTTGAACTCTTCAATGTCATTTTTCTCCGCGGAGTAGAAGAAGACGAGTTAAAATGTGACTCTTGGAAAATAACTCCCTAACTGCACTGTCCGGAGTTATTTCTATGGTAAACCTCCAGAATTCCAGATGGGCGTGTGTCGCGTCGGTGCGATTTGTTATTTAATATTTAGAAAAGTGAAATATGTCGACGATAAAAAGAGTGAGCTAGAGCAACCCCACAAAGTGAGTGAAAATTGTATATATGAATCAAAATTGGAATACGAAGAATTCTTAGATGCCGGTAAGTATAATTGTATATAATAATAAATATGAACATGTCCATGATGCTTTTGAATTTTTTCATACAATTTAAAAAACTCGTGTGGATTATTTCTCTTAAAATAGGTAATATTTGTATACAAGGCAAATAAGTCTATTTGGAAACATTTTATTATTAAAAATTAATGCTAAAGCCATGCACTTACTCAAAAATGTCAAGGAATATTTTTTAAGTGTTCCGAAAGCGTATTGAGAAGAATTTTCCAAGCATTTCTTTATCAATTTTAAAATGCACAATCCACACAAGTTTTTTGAATCGTACAAAAAGATTCAAAAGCATCATGGATATGTTCATAATTATTATTATATACAATTATGGCATCTATGAATTTTATGTATCACAATTCTGATTCATATATACAATTTTCCCTTACTGTGTCTGGTTGCCATAGCTCACTCTTTGTATCGTCGACACATTTCACTTTTCGAAATATTAAATGAAAAATCGCACCGGCGCCACACGCGAACATCTACAATTCTGGATTCTAGAATTTTCATGTTTTCGAGTTCGCAGTTTCACATGCGTTGACTTGCAACCATGATGTGGCGAACAACTGCGATTGCAAGTTTACTGCGAACGCAGCTCCGAACATAAACTCCGTAAGAAGTCCCCCTCTTCGACTCTTTAACTCCGGACTGAGCACATAGGTTAAGATTTTGTTTATGTGCGCTGTGAATTAATCATATTCACTCGGAATGCACTTCAGAACCTTTTGATCACTCTATTTTACTCTAAAGTAAAATATGCGGAGTTGAATGTATTTGACACTGAGTCGATTTTATACTCCGAAAAATTTACTCTCAACTCCGCTAGCCACTTACACCACAAATTTTAAACAGTGTACGAATGTTACCTTCATAAACTGAAGTATTATGAAGAGGTATAGGTATATTTATTCGAAAGATACATTTTTTAAATAAAGAAAAATTAATCTACGGAATCAATTATATTGCTTGGAAAACCAGTGTTCCAGAACAATATATTGTGCTTATAAGCACATACTTTTGATAATGCGTTGTCTGCGTGAATGCAAATTTACACCGTTAAAAAAAGCATCTGCACGTAAGCAAAATATACGCGATTGTATTTTTTGAAGCGCAATGGCAATAGACATCTATAACGAATCGGTCGAAGTTGAAAAATACTATGGACCAACTCTTTCAGAATGCAAAAGCTTTTGATCGCCTCTTTGTTTGTCATGCACTGAATAGCAGTTTGGATGGATGGATTACTGCGCATTCTGCCGTACGATTTCTACCTGGCTACAGCATTCAACCACCCATTCAATTATAAGCCAAAGTCGTCAATTGATGTTTCTTTGTCTTCCATATTTTTGAAAATAATCCAAGGGTGAAATACCCGAAATGAAGGCCCGTTTTAATAAATCTGGAAAATCCTCACGCTTTAAAATACAAAGCCAAAAGTTTCCTCTTTTGGTTCGATGTTAGTTTTTCACATTAATTGACTAGCAATTCTGTAGCAATATTTGCTTTCTTGTTCATTGCTTTTATTTGCCGGAAAAAGTCAGTGCATCCCTTTTGAACTACGACAGATATAGCAGTTAACATCTTCTGTAATTTGTAAGTTAAACATAAGCCAAACGTGAATCTCATTTTATGAAAAATCCAACTATAATATTTTAAGATTTTACGAATTTACTGCTGATGATATATAAAGGAAAAAAATAATACGATCTTTTTTAAAATATAATATATCATCGTTCACGCAATGAAGACTCAACTCTGAATCTGCACTCTCCCGACACATAATGTTCACTAGAGTGGTCCAAAAATACATTGTATTTTAAAAAATTCTTATTTCGAACCTCCTCCCTCCCCAAATTTGATCAAATCCACAAAAAAATTAATAAGTCAACAAAAAATAACATTTAGAGATTCTGCAACCCCCGTGAAGCCTAACAGGTATTTCGCATTAGATAAAAAGACGATCAATTGTAAATTTAATTCAGAATCGTCAATATATATTGGCTAATTGCGAAAAGTAATAATGAGGGACAACTCGATACACATAATATATTAGGTGTATCGAGTTGACCCACAATATTTCTCTTTGAAGTTAGCCATAGAATACGAGTCAAAAATTATTTTTTGAATTTCACTCCATAAGTCTCTTTAAAAGGATCCCAAAAACTACTGTAAGTAAAACTATGGGTTTTCCGAGTATTTTCTGCTATTTTTTTTCAGTTTCTTTTAGTAAACTTTTTTCGAATAGTACTTCAAATCTTACTTTTCACTACTTATTAGACGTTTAAATAAATTGCTTAAATAATTAAAAAAATTGTATAGCAATTTTACCTTAGAACAGAGGTAGATAGTCGCGATTTTGTCTGAATTTTTAAACTTTTTAGTGAGAATACGAGGTCTGTCCGAAAAGTATCCGACCTTGTGGTGTACCACGAGTAAGATTTAGTTCAGGTCAATGGTGATTATAATCCCTTTAAAGTACTCCCCTATGAAAGCCACAACCTTCATGCAGCGATCTTTCCACTTTCGAAAGCACTTCTCAAAGTCACCTTTCGGAGTAGCTAAGAGGTGCTTCGTCGTATTCTCTTTTATTTCCTCTATGTATTGACATCGTTTTTCTTTTAGAGTATACTTCAATTTGGGAAGCAGCCAGAAATCACATGGAACCAGGTCTGGACTGTATGGGGGGCTACCGAAGTTGTGTAGAGTCGTGTTTCACCAGAAATTTTTGAATAAGCTGCGATGAATGGTTAGGTCGTTCATTAAAGTACGACCACTTTTAAATCGTCCGAACCACTGTTTAATTTTGGTATCACTCAGAGACTCATCGCTATACATTGACAAATCATAACTATGATCGCGTCATTCTGGAATGCGATGCGTACGTGCTTACACGTTTTCGCAACTGCGTACACTAGCCGCCTAAAGATTCGCAGATCCGGGTCACTTATTAGAAGGCCTCACTGACGTCTCCTCTTAACTTTAAATGCCTGTTTTTGACAATAGCAAAACTAGGCACAAAGTTAGAGCGCAAGGTCGGATACTTTCCGGACAAACCTAATAATGCTAGAAAGTTCCGTTTTTTCTGAAATTTTTTACTTCTTGTCCATTTTTTTAATCGAGTAAATTGATAATTAATGCAGTTTAACAATCATAATTGTTTAAACAATTTATTATCATTTTCAGAATATTTTTCACAATTGAAACTAAAACCACGTAGCCTATCAAAAAAAGATTCATGACGTAGCTCTCTTTAGGGTGAACAACTTTTTTCTATTTATTTTTTTCGTACCTTGTGTTGTTTGTGCAAAAATTTAATTTTATTATTTTAAATTTGTTTAAACAATGATTATCATTTTCAAGATATTATTCACAATGAAAACAAAAACTAGGTAGCCTATAAAAAAATGATTGATGACGTAGCTCTCTTTAGGGTGAACAACTTTTGTCTATTTATTTTTTTCGTGCCTTGTGTTGTTTGTCCAAAAATTTAATTTTGTTATTTTAATTTTGCTTTTTAACGAATAAAACAAAAACTGTGCGTCCTATCAAAAAGTAATATATCAAAAAATTGTAGATCTTTTTGGTGTGCATAATTTTTGTCAATCCATCTTTCGTCGAATTTGCATAGTTTGATCGCAACATTAAATTTTTTATTTTTCATTATTTTTTGTGCTATCCAAATTTGAATTTTCAATTTTTCAAGAAAATCAAAAAAGTTATTATGATAATCTTGTAGGGCTTTCAAAAAGCAACGTTTTCCCTCTCTTGACTTTTTTTCATACCATGCGTTTGCAAACATAAAAATAATTTTCTACCACGCAAACTCACAATGTTAGTAAAAACAGATATATGTATTCATTTGGTGTTTTAGTACAAAAAAAAAATTAGCTATATTTTAGGAGTGATTATCATCCAAAGCTATGAACATACAATATTCAACATTTCGACATTTTACCATCAAAATGGCTGTCCGCGCTGCATCACCTACTTGTGTATAGTAGTGAAATAAGACTTTTATTCGCTGATGTTTACTAACTTTACGTATTTTTTACACACGACATCGTTCAGAAAAATCAGAGGATCAATATTAACAAAGTCTTAATGCATTTGGAGAAAAATACTGCAAGCTTCAATGATTTTATGTAACGTAGGTATGATTCACACGTTTTATAAGCGCCTTTTTAACTCCAAAAGTAACTGTTTACACAACAGGTGAAGCGAAAACGAATGCGCATGTGCGGGATAAAATTATGATTATAATCGTACCTCGCAAATGCGCATTCGCTGTCGCCCATGTAAAATTGTGGCAGCGTCAGCCTAAACTTGAATGTCAGACGTGATCAACTTATAAATCATACATTTACTACATAAAATACCGTGTGCACCAAAGAGGCAAATATCTTTTTACTCAAGCGTGTTTGGAAAACTGATGCTCGAGTAAAAATACTGAATTTGCCACCTATGCCAACAATATACTATTTTCGAAAATGAAATCCACCCAAATAAAACTTTCAACCTTAAAATGAAACAATTATCTTAAACAATCTAATTTTCATACTATTTTATATTAAATTCATAAATGCATATACTGAATCTAACCGCACTCATTCATATGATAAGCAGATTTTTCTACAGGTGACCGCGCCGCATTTTCCTCCGTTTGCGCTTCCCGATTCTCCCCTAAGCATGAAAATTAAAAAAATATATATATATATCTGAAGCACCCTAATGTTCACACTCTAGCCTCTTTCCACTCATGCCATACTAATATCTTAAAATAAACGCGTTTCAATTTTCTCTGAGCCAATTCTCTGTCTAAGATCGATGCCTAATATGTTTGCACATCCAAATTCAAGCAGCAGTCAAGTTCTTCAAGAATATGATTCCTTCAGCAAGAAGCAAACTAAAGTAAATTGATTTAGTACTCATTTGAGAAAATGTTGATAGTATGATAAGAGGCGAGGACGCAAGTCTGTTGCTGAATGTCGAAAGCACTCAAGACACTCGAGGCAGCACGCGGAGGATGGCAATCGGATGAAATTCTCTCGTGTCATCGTCAGGAAGTGACGTCGCATTCGAGGTTTCCAACCTCGGTTACATACGAGTAGATCTTGAAACGCACCACTCGAGTACGCGAGCTAGTAGTTAAGTTGATTGGATGACATAATTAGGTTAGTGAGGAATGTAAGGACATGCTTTCAGCAAGTAGCTCGATGCCTGTACCAACTCCCATCGTATTTTCAACCCTGACTATCCTGATTTAGTTCGCGCTTTTTACAAACTCCTTCTACTACTTCAGCGTCTCATTCCATAAACTATTTCAGGTTTGTCCTTTCTTATCAAGAGCGTACGTGCCACTTGGTGTCAGAAAAAGTTACATGTAAAATTAGGGTCCTATATCTTGTAAAGACGAAGTAAATGCATTTCGACAAATCTGTTATCCTTAGATTTTTAACTTCAAGTATCTAAATGTAGACATAAACACGAGAGTGTTAATTTTATAAAGAGAGGTATATGAAGATTGTAAGTATTATATGTCAAATATTATGAAAAAAATTCCCTACGCCAAAGAGGGGTTATAGCTTTAATTGTAAGATACTTACATTGCTTTTTTAAGGCTCCGTTCAAAAACTATCTCCCTCTATATTAGTGATTCATTAAGAAAAATCCAACTATTTTTCATTGAAAGTTCATTCTTTTCAATTAAAAAGTCTACTATCATTTTTTTGGTTCAGAATTCATATTATTTGGTTAAAAATCACCTCTTTTTTTAAGTTCTACTGTTTTATAGAAAACTCGACTTTCTGGATTAAAATTTTAACTGTTTCGTGGAAAATTTATCTTTTTGGGTTAAAAATTATATTATATTGGTTGAAAATTCATATTTTCAGGTAGAACATTCGTTTGAAATTTTTTTTTCTTTGGAATGAAAAATCTTTCTTGGTTGAAAATTCATCTCTTTTGGTAGAAATTTGATTTTTTGGGGGTTAAAATTTCAACCGTTTGGTTAAAAATTATCGGATTATACTATTTTGTTGAAGAAAAAATTTTTGGTTGAATTCAACTGCATGAAATATAAAATTAAAATCTTTTTTTAGTTGAAATATCGGCTGTTGTATTTTTCGTTAAGAATCAATCTTTTTTTATTGAAAATTCAACTACTCGGTTCAAAGTTAAACTTCACTGTTAAAAATGTATTTTATTCTTGAAGATCCATCATTCTAGTTTCAGTGGAAAATAATTTCAGTGGTTCAAGAGTCATGACATAATGAAAACGATGTGGAGGCGATATCGGTGCTGAAGAAGAGGAAAAAAGACCAGAAAAAAAAGAACAGAAAATACAGACGAGAGATAAGACAGTAAAGAAGAGAGATGAAAGGAAATGTGAAGGATGTCTTATAGAATTTGGATGATAGAAATGATAACTCTGACTGGTGAAACAAGAGAGATAAAATAAGGGGAAAATAGCATGGAGAGTACTGAGAAGCCGACGCCGAACACGAACAAGGATTTTAGAGTATTTAAGAAAGAGTTGAAAGAAAGGAATTAAATATGGGAGAAATAGTTAACAGGGCTCAAGAGAAGGACGGGAAAGTAAGAGATGGAAGTCAAGGAGCTAAGAGAAGAGGATGAGAGATAAATAAGCAAAAAATGGAGGCGCTAAAAAAGCAGGTAGAAATAGGGGAAGAATGAAAGACACAGAGAAGGATGAGAATAGGATGGAACAAGGAAATGTAAAGGATAGGTTAATAGACGAGGAGTTGAAAGCCATGGTACATAGAGTAGATAAAGAGCAAAATTTAAGCGGTGCAGGAAGAAAATTTGGAAGGAATAAGAAAGAAAGTGAATGGGCAAAGCAGGATGTGTTAAAAAAAAAGTATAAATTAGTTACGAAAAACATGAATTTTGACCATGAGCATACATGCAAAGAAAGCGAGATTCAACGGAGAATAAGTTAAGTAGCAAAAGAAGGGAGAAAATAAGGTAATATATTTAGGCTAAAATAACAAAAAATCTGTATGTAGGGGAAATGTTATATTTGGCATGAGGATTGAGAAAGGTTAAAGAAGAATCAGCGAGATTCTTAATGGAAGAATACGAGGTGAACAATAAGAGGAGAAAGGAAAAGGTTGAAGGAAAAAAAAATACACAAGTAATAGATAAAGAGGTCAATTTGTTTTTTTGAAATCTTGAAGAAAGGAAAGTGTTGAAAGAAGTTACGAGCGGTGTATAGGAAAGGAAGATTAAAATAAAAGGAAAGTGGCACATGACAGTGACAACAAACAATAGGAAAGGAATGAAAGAAGTGAGAAAAGACATAGAAAAGCTTATTAAGGGGAGAAAAAATAAATGCCAATAATAGAGCGTGGGGGGATTTTGATGCTAGAATAGCAAGGAAATGTGATCTGTACTTAGATGTAGTGGAGGGCGTAAGAGACTGGAAAGATGAGTTAATCTATAGCGAGAGAAAGCTAGGGATGGTAGAAGATAAGAGGTAGTATATTATTAGTATATAAAACAAACGGAATAGTTAGAGTTTTAGAAGATAGTCTTGAGTGAGATATAGGAGGGGTTAAAGGGAAAGGTCAAGAACTCTAGAATCACAAAGAAATTTAATAATAGAACGGAAAGGGGTAAAAATTTAACAAAAGTTTGGTAAAACAATGAATGTAAGAAAAAGAAAAGGGTGGTTAAAAAGAGTATACATAAATATTAGAGGAGGGGGAAAAGGGATATTAAAGGAGGAAATGAGTCAAATTAAAACAGAAGGGGAGGAATAGAAGTTTACTAATGAGATGTGAAAGAAAAATGGGGAAATAGGAGGTAAGATTAACTTAGATGAATTGCGAGTGTATTTAGAAGAAATTTTTCAACGCTCGAGTGAAGAAAATTTGATAGTTGGCAAAGAAGTGAATACAATATTTAAAAAGAGGCAAAGCAGAAGGTAGTGAAAGGTTAGGTATGGAGACCTGGATATACAGTCGCAGGGAAACCAAAAGGAAGTTAAAAGAAGTAGTGAAAAGAATATGAAAAGGTGAAGGATTTCCTGAGAAATGGAGGGGGGGGGTCGAGGCGCAATACCTAATAT
Source organism: Andricus quercustozae (assembly GCA_932072015.1). Classification (NCBI taxonomy): domain Eukaryota; kingdom Metazoa; phylum Arthropoda; class Insecta; order Hymenoptera; family Cynipidae; genus Andricus; species Andricus quercustozae. Next base: position 1,393 of record CAKNWU010080314.1, on the reverse strand, counting down.
TTATATTCTTTAACACGTGGTAGGAAAGGAATTGGAGAAAAAAAGAAGGAAAAATATGTACTTTCTGCATTGATTTAAAGACATGTTCCCATCGGTAGATAGGAAAAAGTGGTTGGAAGTAATGTGAAAGTGAGGAATAAAGATAGAAATGATAGAGGGAGTGAGGAGAATGTTCGAAGTAACGAGAGATAAGGTAATGGTGAGGACTTACAGCGTAGGAGAATTCGCGACGACGATAGGATCTGATTTCCTCTGATTTCGCTTTTTTTTTTGCGGTGTCAATTCTGGACATGGAATAAACGTTCAAGAAATTGGTAGAGGGAGGATTGGTAGAAGGAGGGGGCAGATTTTAGACTTTGGCATACGCGAATGAGATAGTAATAGTAGTTAAAGAAGAAGACGTTTTAAAAAATATGATGAAAAGACGAGAAAAGAAGAGAAGCATTTAGAAGAAATAAAAGTGGCATAAAAAGGAGCAAATTCAAAGGTTTTGATTTTTGGGGCAAAAAAAGTAAGAAGAAAGGAAGAATGGTTTGAAACTGGAGGGAAAAAGTATTGAAGAAGTTCATGAGTGTACGCATCTAGGATTGTTATTTAAGAAAAATGGGAATGTAAGGGATCAAGACTAAGAAAGATTTAAAAGTGCAAACATTGTAATGAGAAAAGTATGTGGCATAGGGAAAAATTATTTAAAGAAGACTACAAGAGAAGAATAAGAATATTTGAGGCGCTAGTACTCAGTGTTCTAATGTATGGAGTGGAGATATGGGGCAGCAAAGGGAATGAAGAGGTGAAAAAGTTGCATGAAAAATATATTAGATGGACGCTAAGATTGGATAGGTGGACGCCATGGTATAAAGTATTAAAGGAGGTAGATAGGGCAAAAATAAAAATAAGTACATGTAATAGAGCTTGTAAATGCAAAGAATGATTCCTGAAGAGCGAGGAAGGAAAGAGATTACTTGAAGGAAAGAGAAAATGGAACAGGGGAGGATAATGGAATGAAAGAAAGAGAGGCACTTGAATAGGTATGGGTGGTCAAAGGAATGGGTCAAGGAAACGCATTGAAGGGGAATAAAGATACAACAAGAGTATATAGAAAGTGATAAGGAAGTTTTTAAACAAGGAATAGAAAATGAAATAAGAGAAGCTAAATATAATAAGAAATATAAATGGATAAGAGTAGACCTAGTATGGGAAATAGCAAAATATTAAGATAGAAAGGGGAAAAAAGGATAGCAAAACGTTGAAAAGTCATATTTTTTGGTTAAAAAGTTAACTGTTTTATTAAATATTTTCTTTTTGGATAGAAAATTCGTCACCTACACTTGGAAATTCAACTACTTGGTTTAAAATGCAACTGTTTTTTTTAACTTTACCTTTTTTGTTTATC
>CAKNWU010080304.1:0-12110 GCA_932072015.1 Andricus quercustozae | reverse complement strand
TGTTTTGTTTTTCTTCTTGTGTGACTCGGGATCAGAGTTCAGATCAATTAAATTTTGTTGCACCTCCTGTTCTGAATCGCTCTCCTTCACATCTGAGTCCATGTCTGATGATGATACGCTGAATACATCCTTTTTGACCATGCTTGGTTTCCAGATTTTGAATTGACTGACATGTGCGGTTGAAGCGTACCGTCTGCCTCGGTCATAATTACGGAGTGTAGCTACACCATATGTGTCTCCTGGTAATATTCTTGTAATAACAAGAGGTTTTGAATTTTATTCGAAATTTTGAAGACTCCCCTGGTACAGACTTTGGTGTACTGATCAAAGCGATGTCTCCAACATAAAATTGGACGTTCTTGAGACGATTTTTGTCATACGAAGCCATGTATTTCATTTGTCCTTTTTTGACTTTTGATTTAATTTCTTTCTGAATAATTTCCGGAGGTATATATCGTGCTTCATTATCGATGGTTAGTTTTCGAAGTTCGCCCTCGTCATGACAGTTTATAAAGCCGTAAATAGCTTCAAATAGACTTTTTCCCGTTGTTTTATTAGGTGACTCATTAAGGTCTCTTTGTACTTGTCGTAGTCGTAAGTCCCAATCACGACCATTGGCATGAAGGATGCTAGCCAAAATTGCTGGCATCAATGTAGCGTTATTTCTTGCTACCAACCCATTAGTTTGAGGGTGACGAATTGAGTTTAAGGTATGTTTGATTCCGTGTTTTTGGCAGAATTGGTGGAATTCTTGAGAAGTAAAGCACGTTCCTCTGTCATAAATTATTCTAGCCGGTGCTCCAAAGTCTATAATCATGTCTTCAAGTGCCCGTACGATAGCTTCTGCTGATACGTCTTTTTGCTGTTTCATGATCAACGTGTATAATAGCGAAGCGTCGCTCTCCAGGTAGTATGGGATGCAGTACCCCTGCTTGTCATCCTGTTTTGGGTTTTGTCATAAGGCATTGTAGACATGAGTAAATATGCTGTTTCACGTAATGTCTCATTTTAGGAAAGAAGTAGTATTCCTTTAGTTTAGCCAATGTTCGTTCTACTCCAGTATGGCTTCTGCAATCGTAAAACTGTATCACTAAACTTTTGCGTAAACAATCAGGAACAACATACAATTTGTTGTTATCCTCATGTTTATATAGAATTTCGTTGATTAGTTCGTAGCCTAAAATCTCTGCTTTTTCTCGCTGATTTCGTTTGTTTTCAGATTTGTATAGGATCGATTTTTTTCTGTAGCTTTTCATCTTTATACTAAAATAGAAGGATTTCATCTTCTGGATTTAAAATTTACATAAACAAGGGCTTGACAGTCAGTAACGATTTTAAACACGATGTTTATGAGGAATATGCGCAGTCTAGCGACGGCCCAAACGACTTCTAGTAATTCCAGCTTGCTAGAATGGTAAAATTGTTCTTTTTCATTAGTTCGCCGACCTTTTTGCATTAGCATTACCGCAAGTCCTTTAGAACTAACATAGCAGTGTAGTTCTGGCGTAGCTTGAGCGTTGTAAATCTGTAAAATTGGTTTACTACAGACTCTATTAATTAATTCTTTAAATGCATCGTTTGCATCTTTATTCCAGATGAATTCAGTATTTTTTCGTAACAGATTGGATGACGGTTCTGCGATCTCTGCAAATTTAGGAACATATCTTCTGAACATACCCAAAAAACCTAGAAATCGGCGTATTCCGTGAACATCTACTGGCTGAGGAAATTTGAGAATACATTCGATTTTCTCTTCTGAAGGTTCTAGGCCTTCTTTCGAAAGATCGAATCCTAAATACTGTACTTTATTTTTAAGAAACTGAGATTTGGATAGCTTTAATGTTAGTCCTGCTTCTTTTAACGCTGTTAAAACTAACACGAGCTTTTGTTTCATCTATGGCCAAGTCTTTGCCGTAATCAAAAAGTCATCCAGATATAACATAACAACTTTATTCCCAAAGGTCCTAACACTTTTTGTATTAATTTAGAAAAATAAAATGGATCATTTTTTAGTCCAAAAAAAATTTTTTGTAAACTCTCCTGTTTCATCAGGACTGATGAAGGAAGTTTTTTGTCTCGCTCCTTTGCTAAGTGGAATTTGAAGATAGCCTTGTGCTAAATCTAATTTAGTGAATATTTCGCATTCGCCGATTGAAGCTAAGTTTTCGTCGATATTAGTTAAAGGAAAATTTACATTCACGGTCTGTTAATAAAGTTTTGGGAACTTTATTTTCGTCTAGGTTCTTTGTTCTCGCGTTTTATTAAAAAATCTGGGCTTGCATATGCAGAGTCTGTGTCTGTAACAATTCCGACTGATCTATAATCTTCAAAAATCTTTTTCAACGTTTCGGGATCGGCATTACTAGCTGAATGAGGTTTACAACTTACCGGGAGGCTTTCTGATTTTTCTATGATGTTCATTTCTAACAATTTGGTACATCCTAATTCTTCTAAATTTGTCGCAAAACATTCTCGAAAGTCATTTATTAATTTTTTGCGTTCTTCGGCTTCTTCTTCTGGTCTTTCTTCTCCTATGTTGACCTCTTCTCTTTCAATGACTTTTCTTCCCGATGGTCCCAATTTTAGAGTCGGTGGTTCCCTCAATTCTTCACATAAAATTTTAGAGTTTCCTTGAAAAATCCTTTCTTCATTACTCCAATTAAGTACTGGCAAGGAATGTTTTCCCGATGCACTCATAGCACTGACAAAATTTACGGAATGTGAAGAAATCATGACCTTCTCGGTCGTGATCTCTTTATTTGATTTGCAAATGTCAACATCGTAGATAAACGCTTCTGTGTCTTCGTAGAAGGTGAGGGAATTCCCTTTCTTGTGATATTCCACTCGAGAATGTTCTGTATAGGTGCGACCAATTATGATATCTAAAGTTTGTGAATCATTTGGCACAACACAAATTGGAACACTTCTCACGAGCACTCCATCCACTGATACATCCGCGTTTAAAATAGTCTTAGACACTACCTTAAATTCCTCAGGTCCAAATGACTTAAGTTCTGTAGACACATTTTCCCTCTTGAAACCGTGTTTTAATACCGCTGATGACTTGATGGTGTAATCGGAGAAATGGTGTATCGATGAAAACTTTGAATTTCACATCGTTGGTCAAAACTTCCATTAGAAACTTTAAAACGGAGTTGTTTCCGTCATCCGAAATTTAGAGCATCTGTCCTCGTTTTGATTCAGTATTGGTGGGACAGTGTCTTCTAGTGTGTCCTTTTCCTTTACAATTTCTACACTCCATTTCTCTTCTAGGCTTCTCCCTTCTAGGTTTCTCATTCCTCGTTATTTTTCTATCCGTGGATGACTTCGCAGAATCCGTAGAAGGTCGTATTCTTTCTCCTCGTTGAGTAAATAATCTTTCTTGGCGCTGTAGATCGTGAAGAAGATCGTCCAGATCTGTATGAGTTTTTGCTGTGAGGGTAGAAGAAAGATCTCTTGATCATATTTCTATAAGAACTTGTTCTTTTGTTTCTTCCACTGAAAGTCCAAGTTTTTGGAAAAGTCCGGCTTTTTCTAAGAAGTACGAGATTAGGGATTCTTCCTTTTGTTGACATCTCTCGGACATTTTTTTCTACTTTTCTGTGAGCATTTCAGTGCCAATAAAGGATTTTCTGAAAGCTGCATCAAAGGCTTCCCAATGTTGTAATTCTTGACATCTTGCTTTGTACCAGTGCCAGGCTCCTCCTTTTAAATGACTACGTGCAGACTCCAGGGGTACTTCTTTAGGTCATCGGTGCAAGACTCCCATTCGATTAACATTTCCAATCCATTCTTTGGCTGCACCTACCCCTGCTTCACCGTTGAAATCCGTGATCGCCTTGCTGAGATCTGGCATGATGTGAAATAGTTCTGGCGTCGTGGTATTTCCAGTTGATGAGCTTGTTTGAAACACTAGTCTTTCCAGTATATTAGAAAACATTTGATCCCGTCGTCTGTTCTCATTAATCATTAACGCTATGGCTTGTTCCAGATTAGAACAGAGGTTCCTCCAAGATTTCCATCCGTTCTTTGTTGAAAATCCTGCCTACCATAATTTAATTGTGGCCACTGCTGAACTCTTGGAGCAGTAAATTGATTTCCCATCTGTTGTCCTTCCAGTCCTTGATTTAATATCCTTCCATTTCCTTGTAGTCTGTTAATTTCAGGTTCTCTTCGAGCAGTCCTTCTAAAATTTTCCGCTTGATAACACATGAGGAGATCGATTTTCATTTGAGGAGATTGGAAATTCGTTGAATCGTGTGTACGATTTACACCAGGTCCTAAATTTACAGGTGAATTATCCATAAACGATCCATCAGTTGGTACACTTTCACAAGTTGAAAATGTTGAGAGATTTGACCTGCTATTAGTAAGTGTCAAATTCGAAGCGCTCTGTTGATTTTGCGTTGAATTGCTGAATTGATTAGTCACTTCAGCTTCGTAAGAATTTCTGAAAAGATCGTTATTCTGGGGTAAATTTCTCGCTTAGCGCTCGAATTCATCTAATTGGTTATCTAGTGGACTTTGTTGTTGTTGAGACATTTTGTACATGAATGTGCGTAATAATTTTTTGAGTGTAATCATTTAATTGTTGCACAGTTATCATTAAATCTTCCCTTTTGTGTGATTTTCTTGGAAAATACGAATTCTTTTGTCTGATTTACATACATCGCATATTCTTTTGACTGACTTTCATGACATATGGAGTCTTTTGTATGATTTCAATGGAATACCTGGTCTATTGTGTAATTTCATAGAAATACGATGTTATATATGTTCTTTACATGTGTGACCTAACGGTTATTCCCACGTTCGCCACATATGGTCCTCCCCACTCAACAAAGAATGCTATCCCCTACTCCTCAAATATTTCACATATATAAAACGATGTGTGAAACCTTTTTGAATCAGTTGAGTTTTCATATATGATCGAGCCACTATGTCGCAAGTTAACATCAAATCAGTAGAGTTAGAATCGTCGCAGGTCTTTGATTTTTCAAAGTTCTCGGTCACTCAAACTATTGAAGTCTCGTCTGACACACAGATTAATAAAACTGATCCTGAGACTTCAAAAATAAAAAGGATCAAACCCAAATCAACACCTCTTAAACAAATACACACTAAGGCTGCTCTTAAACGATTGGTCATGATGCCTGCAAATTTTACGAAGAGATCCACACAACAAATGATTCTGCCATCTGTTTACGGACTTATTCGTTTTAAAAGACGATTCTAATTGGACTAGAGGTTCAATCGCATGGAAAATTTCAACCGGTCATTCAAATTTTGAACAATTCAGGTAGTGGTATTACCTTCGACTCGGCAACTTGGACAAAACTCCAACAGCACTTGGATATAATAGAATCATACTTTTGTTTCAGGAATTCACCTTTATACCTATAAACCATTGAATTGGGCAAATACACGCTCGTGTTTACGACAGCTCACGGAAACAAGGCGATACTTCTGACGGATGGCAAGGAACGCCACGACGAGTCTAACAATGACACGCAGCAGGGTGAAGGTGACGCTAAGAAGAGAAAAGTATATAGTCCCGAAATAATACTTCAGAAGTCTAGTTTCGAAGGACTAAAAAAATATCATTGTGTTTGTCGATGAAAGTTTCATGAGGATTCAACGATTTTATTGAGAAACGTAGAAGCATGTAAAGATTTTTTAATTGAAACTATTGTAAATTATTTAGTCTCAGAAAATATAAACGCATCGAATGAGGAATTAATCCGTCAGATAATTAAGTTTAAGTCTGCATATTTCAAAAGTCTGGTTCAAACAAAACTTGAAAAGCAATTCGTCGACTTGTATTTTGAAATCTTTATTATAGAAGTGACAACCATCTGAATTTCATACATTGTTGGCGAGGTTAAACTTATTTTTTCTACACGCACATAATTAAATGTATTTTGTTGGAAAGTTAATAAAAAAAGATATAGGATTATAATTAAAAACGATGTGTATATTTACTGCCTGCCACTTCGAATAGTTTAGGATAATTTTAAGTTTTAATTAGTAAATTGAATATTATACATACCTTTTAAGTAATTGTAGCTTTGTTGTTATTTTAACACTCATTTTCCAACCTTAATAGAAAATAAGAGATAATAAGAGATATATAACAGTGATAAAGAGTCTCATTGAATATTCGGAGTTTAGGTTCCTATTTATTAAATGAACCTTATAATATTGTTGGATCCAGCAGATTGTTCTTCTCGGTCCAACGACATAGCATTTGACAATCAGACAAGTGACAGCGCCTAACGTCCCGGACCTAACCTTACAAAATTCTAATACCTAGTTCACTGGTTGACAAGGATTAATATTATATTTGAAAAGAAACTTGTTTAGAAGATAATCTTGAAAGATTAATGGAATTGTTCTTAAAATTACCTTATGTACTAAATGTGAGATTCCCGTGCAACGGGAGTCGAGTGGATCAGCGTGAGTATTTAGTTCTTTTACATGTTTGAAAGAAAAGAACACATCACAAAATCCCCTCCCAGACAGCCAACACGGGGAGTTGATCAATCGACAAGTAAAATTATTAATAATTAATAATTACTGTTTTCAAACTCTTGTTCTCTGTTATGCGAGATAAATTAATAACTTTTAAATATACGCTGTGCTGTGCGGCTAATAAGATATTAGAATTTTGACAGTACGATCTCAAACCACGGCACAGAAGACTTATGAACAAAACTACAACCTCTACGGCAAAAAGACTTATAAACTTAACTGGAATCTCTACAGCACAAAAGACTTATAAAATAAACTGTCGTTTTTACGGTACAAAAGACATATAAAATAAACTTTGACCTAAAGCTTCCTGGGGATTACCTCCGCGAGGGCTTCGATTAATGGGTGGTTCGGATCGATGCGGCGATCAATATCGATACGCGAAACCAACCTGTGCTCGAGAGGGACTGGAGGAAGGGGTGGCACGCCTGGGAAAGTGACTAAGAAGCCATAGGCACACTCAAAGCATCCGGATAATAAGGGTTGACCCAAGGAGTCGGTGTGGGACGAGAAGAGGACTCCTGCCCGATCAGATGCCGTGGACCAATCGACCCCTCCAGCCATAACTTGTGGCATCTGAAACAATGCGATTGCTTCACTGCTGGCCTGCCACACCCATAGCAAAACACCCCGCGATCAAAAGGACAGTCCCTATATACGTGATCCGGACAATGGCAATTGAAGCATCCTCCAGGAGGAGGATTCATAAGGGGCTGCCTGACAGCCCTTGTATAATACAAAGTAGCCGCTGGAGAAGACAAAATCGGTCCCTGATGTCTGGACGGAATAGGATAGGCTCCGGGAATTGGTTGTTCTTTGCTTGGCCCACTGGGAAGACTGAATCCATGATCCTGGATGTCTAGTGTGCGATCAACTCTTTGGTCACTCCTAACAACTCGCGACCAAGCCTCACCGAGCACTTCAAACGGATGCATCTCAGATGGCCCGCCTAGACTCAACTCATTCGTATCCTCGCTCCCGGACTTTGAGGTTGTTGGGTCTTCTTGGGGCACAGGATGCCCTCTTTCAATTCCCCAGAGTCTAGGGGGAAAGGACTTGATATCCGACCCCCATCCTCTTCTCCTCACGGTTATCTGGGGATCCTGGGATCGTCCACCGTCGGAGGGATGAATCTTCATCGGGTCCTGACTCTGAGGGATTACTGGGTCCATGAAGTGTTCTATCTTTGGGGGCACCAATTCCCACGGGTTCATCCCGGATGACTCGCCTAGATTCGACTTATTTACGTCCTCGCCCCCGGGCTTTGAGGTTGTTGAATCTCGGCCATTGAACGGGCCAGCTTTAGTACTTCCCAGATTCCGAGAGATTCCCGGGTCTAGAGAGTGTTCAACCTCAGATGAGACCCGTCTTTTCCTGATGGCACCTTTGGCTACGTCTAGGTCTGGCAACTCCTTTGGCATATGGGACAAAAGAGGAACGGGTGATATATGCCCTCTTTGCTGGTCTTCCCCTTTTCCGCCGGCCTGAGGTTTGTTCATTATCGCTAGGGAGTCGTTTTCGTTGGGTCTCGGGTCCCATCGATTTGCTGAATGGTACTAAGGTCGTCCGACCGCTTAGGCAACACGGCTCGAGCTCTGCGCGTGGTCAGAATTCTCTTTCTATCGCGGTTTCGGAAAGCGTACGCGTTTCGTCCCTCCTCCCAGCCTGTTCAAGCACTGAACGGTCGTCCGACGGAACTTCGGTACCTTCTTCTTCATCGGAACCTAATGAAAAACGAGGCGCCTTAATTTTCGATTCGTCGACCGACCAATAATACTCAAGATCTTTCACATGAACTTTCTCCTTATTTCCCTTCGCACTCAATATGTCATACACCACTGGAGAAAGTATCTCTACAATTTCAAACGGACCGTCATACTTTGGAGCTAATTTCAAAGTAATAAAATCTGGTGCGGATGATAGAACATGGGTTTTACGCCAGACGATATCGCCCACTTTATAGCGGATATCTCGTCTCCCACGATTATAATATTTCGCATGACAATCTGACGCTATTTCCAAGTGATAGGCGACTAAATCGCATAATGCGGGTAAACTTCTAGTTCTATCTTCCCACTCTTCTCTGGCTAACGGAATAATTTCTGGGATCCCTTCTACTTGCCTTTCAATGAACTAGCCAGTCTGGGCTCCCTACCAATATTGAGGAGCGCTGGCGACAGGCGAGTGGAACTATGTACTGCAGTGTTGTAAGCAAAACGAAAATCCGGGATGTGCTTATCCCAATCGCGATGATCTCTTTCAACAAACGAAGCTATAATGGTTTTCACCACCCTATTTACTCGCTCAATCGGATTTGCTTTCGCATGATACGGTGGAGTAGTTGAGTGGCGAATATCAAATTGTTCGGCTGCTTTTAATATAAATTTGTTAATGAATTCCGAGCCGTTGTCCGTGAACAAGACCTCAAGAGCTCCCCAACGGAAAACTACACAATCCTCGAAAGTCTTCTGTACATTAACGCCATTAACCTTCCTTAACGGGACACATTCTATCCATTTTGCGAACATGTCCTGAAATATGAGTAAATATCGATAATGAGCGCGACTAGGCGGAAAAGGGCCCATGATGTCTGCTGCAATTACCAATAATATAAAAGGGCCATACGTGCATGTGTCTTTTCTACTCCGACGTGACCGGACGTAGCTTCATCATGTGCTTCCTCTAAAGCTTTTCTCCGTAGCTCTGAAGGCAAAATTACTTTCCAGGTCTCAAGGTGGGTGATCAGTCTCATTTATAGAACTCACTTCTTCAGTATCTGGTTCATACATACGAGACAAGGCGTCCGGCACGTGATGTAAGGCACCTGTCCTATGTTTAATGGTCACCTGATTTCCAAGCAACTCCGTAGCACACCGCCCCCGTCTACCGGTTGGATCTTTTAAGTCATACAACCAGCGAAGGCTACTGTGGTCAGTTATTACTTCGAAAGGGTAACCCTTAAGATAGGGCCGGAACTTTCGGGTCCCATATCACCGCCAAGCACTCTTGCTCAGTTAGAGTGAAATTCCTCTCAGAGGGGGCCATCGTCCGACTCGCGTAAGCGATCACTCCCTCCGCACCGTCTATGTTTTCTGTTAGGACCGCCCTAAAACCAGTGGCTAACGTGGGAGCGGAGGTCAATGCTGTCTTTAACAGTTCAAAGGACCTTTGCTGTTCTTCGCCCCATATAAATCGGCTGCTTTTCTTTAACAGTCGGAGCAGAGGCTCCGCCATAGCAGCGAAATCCTTTATAAATCTCCGGTACCACGAGACCATTCCCAAAAATCGCCTGAGTTTCTTCAAGGTGTTTGGGACTCGGTAATTAGTCACTGGTTCGACCTTTTCAGGGTCAGCGTGAAAACCCGACTGGTTAACCATATACCCCAGATGCCTGACCTCCTTATAACAGAATTCACTCTTTTCTTTATTAATAATAAGACTAGCATTAAATATCACATCTAGAACACGCCCAAGCCAGTACAGATGTTCATCAAAGGGTTCGGTGACTATGATGATGTCATCAAGGTACGAAAAGACGTGAGGTTCAAATTCAGGTGTGATCAACCTATCTAGAACGCGTTGAAAAGGAATCTGGCGAAAGGCCTGACTAAGATCGATCTTCGAAATATATTGAGCTGAACGGAGTTTGTCGAGGATGTCAGCCATGTTTCGCATTGGATAAGCATCTTTTTTCGCAACTTCATTCAGTCTCCGAAAATCGATACAAAATCTGAAGCCATCGTTAGATTTCTTTGGCATTACGACTGGATGACACCAGCCACTATCAGAGGGTTCTATTAAACCTTCTTTCTCTAGCTTATCAGCAGACTTCCTAAGGTCCTCTAAAACCTTGGGTGAATATCTGCGATAATTTTGTTTAATTGGCGAGAGACCTTGGACACCTATTACATGTTTCACTAGATGGGTGGCAGGCAGCTATTCCGTCATAGGGAGAATCTTTTCGTCCAGGAGTTTCTCTAATAACTTTAAGTGACCTGGTTGTAATTTTTTGAGACCAGCACGGTACATGGCTGGTCGCATCGAGTCTTCAGGGACCACACGATAACACGACATTTTATGAGGACTTAAAATATCTAAACTTACATTACTATCAGGACTTAGATTATCTAAACTTACATTACTTTGCGACGAATAATTTAAATTATTAACTTCTTTTCCCTGCACATGAGTCGAATCCGAACTCAAATAATTTCTCGATTTCTCGGGCTCGAGATTTAAACTTATTCTATCACCCTCATAAGAATGCCAGAACCCTTCCTCAATTCTCCAAATTCTTTTTCTATATTTCATCTCGAAATCAAAAATCTCGGCAAAATCATGCCCTAAGAGTACCTCACAATCAAAAGTTGTAGCAAAACGAACTTGCATGTGATGCTTATAACCTAGAAACTCAACTAACAAACTAACCATCCCTAAGGTTTGCTACACCATTCCATTTGGGTAAATCACTCCTGAATGCGAATTACTCGGTATCTTATCTATTATATCCTTAAACTTTCCTATTTCTTTCTGACCTATATAACTACAACACGAACCAGAATCAAATGAGCCTTTCAACTTATGACCGCCTATACTAACCTCTATATGTAATCTTCTATCTCTAAATAAAATACAAATTTATTATGACTACAACTACAAAGGGGGGTCCTATCTAATCAGGAGGTAAACCGGATCCTGAAGTCATCCCGCCTCAATGGTTTCCCGGTTTGGACCAAGAACTTTCACAACAACTCATGGTAGATACATCACAATTACTACATACATGACAAAACTTTCGTAACGGTTGAATACACGCCTGGAAGAAATGTCCATCCCCACAACAATTCCAGCACCCCGGTCTCCTAGAAACTTTTCGCTCGGTATCTGCTATAGCAGAACACGTTAATTGTGGATTACTTCCTGGCAAACCCAAGTTAGGTGCAGTTGGAGCTAGCGCAGGTGGGGAGTAATTTTGGAAATATCCCATTGGAAAACTAGGTCGAATGCACCCAAACATCTGTTGAGGATACATCCATGGTAGTCCAGGAGCAAAATTCAACAAAGCACCGTTATTACCTACTGGATTCTGTGGATAGCGTTGTCCACTCGGGTTATTATTATTTTATTTTTTCAAACTTGTTCTCGGGTAAAGAAGAACCGGTTTTCCATCATAGCTACGGACTAAGTCAAGTGACTGATGAGATAAGAATATAATTAGTTAAATGAATACGATGTATGAAATCATTTGCGATGATGTCGTAGGTACAAAATTAGGAGCATGGTGTAGTTTGCAGTTCGTCTTTTACCATTGTTATGCTCTGGATGCTTTCTTAGATCGGTTACGGTTACTAGACCTTTTTCGCTCAGGACCTCTGAACGCCAGTGATAAATCCGTTTCATACCACGAGATGTCTTGTCCCTTCGATTTTAAGTGATACCTAACGATACGCTATGCGCACTTATCCTTAGACCCTTCAATACTCAAACCGAATTGGTGAAGTATGGCCTTCGACTGTGTTTCGCTTAATCCACTTGCCCAAGAAATAACCTGATGAGTAGTATCACCTCAAACTTTTGAT
>CAKNWU010080297.1:0-10276 GCA_932072015.1 Andricus quercustozae | reverse complement strand
GACCATTCAGCCACTACGTCCTCGTCGTTGGTCCTGGGCTTGGCCAAAAGTAGTAACTAAATTTTCCAAATGTAAAAAATGAGCAACAAAAACTTATTTTCGATATATTTTGGAAAAACTGTTATGTAAAAATCTAAAAATGCGCATAACTTACGAAAGGGAGCAGTTAGGATTTTAAATTCAGCTGATTTTTAATGTCCAAACGATATAGAAACTTTTTACGTTAGCAGATTTTGGATCCATTTTAGTCACACTTTTTCAGTCTTTAAGCACACCGGGCTGGGTTCGGTTGCGGTGCGGATGGAAATGCTGGCTATTATTATTGAAAAATGTTTTGTTTCATCATTTCTTTAATAAGAAGATATAAAGAAAAAATTAGGGGCACCATTATTTATGATGAAGCCAATTGCTTTCAATTAGTAGTCGACTTTAATGTCGTTCTATTTTCAAGAAGTTAAAGAAATATAAAGAACGATTTCGGATACAAAGTAATAGACCTAAGTTTTTCTATATATTCTCAGTAAGAAACAAAAGAGGAAACTTACAATTTGTTATTAATAATAGGCAGTTACCTACAGGACGTCAGCAGACAATCTCTTTTACGAACTTCTATTTCCGAGGTGTTAAAAAACATATTAAAAACTATTTCGAATGAAAACCAAAATATTCAAGTTATTCTAATTATTAATTAACAAAATAATTTGATAACCAGAATCTCCACTTGAATGTCAGCAGATACGGAGAGATACTGCGGCTCATGTGTATTCTATTTAATCCATATTGAAGTATGAAAAAAATGGTTTATTATCACTTTGATATAAAATGGCGGCGACAGAGCCCATATAGAAAATCGTCTTTTTTTAAAACACCTTCACGGGAGGACGGTTTTCTCGTAAAGTACAAGACTTCGAACAAAAAACCAAAAAAAATTTATAATCTATATACTATTTGCTATAGAACTACGTAGGTTTTTTTTAAATCAAATTTTGTAGAAATATTGCACTTTTGAAGAAATGAATCGATTTTTTGCCAACAAATAATCAGTAAAACATCCTATAAGAATCACCTCGAATGTGTTTAATGATAAAAATCTAGTCAGACAGTGCAATGTAACAATAAATAGTTTTTAATGTACATGTTTAGATTATAAAATTATAGGAGTATTGAAGCAATAAGCAAAATTTACCACAGGATATCAAAAACTAAAAGACATTTCTCCATTTTTTTAAAGATTTCACGGGGTTTTAAAGGATTTCAATGGATTTTAAGGAATTTTAACCAATTTTGAAGGAATTTTAGGAATTTCAAAGGGATTTTAGGGTGCTTGAAGGCACTTATGGGGATTTTACGGGATTCTGAACCAATAAAAATTACATATCCCTGATTATGTTAATAACACGATAACAATTAAAAGTAACATATATTCACAATCGTATTTGCTTTCAGCTAACGATGGCAACGGTCATCCACCAATGACCTGTGGACTCTGGGTATTGACTGGCTTTCTTGTCTTTATTATCGCTGAAAAGATGTTTATCAACGAAAGCGAAAGTGTTCTTGAAGAAGAACAAGAAGAGAAAGAAAGAGAAGATACCCAAAACTGCAAATGGAAAGACGATGACTTCTTACAGAAAGTGCAATTGAAAGCCTTTGAGAATAACAATTGTCTCATGTCATCAGATGGTGACGATTTTACAAAGCTATGCAAGCGAAATAGAAACGTTAAGGATTCTGTGGAAGGCCCATCGGTATTAGAATTAAAATTTAACTTGAATAAAGGTTCTAAAGTATTTAAAGCTTCAACTAAAAATGGAACTTTAGTATATCCTAAGGAAAAATTCGTATCTAGTACCCAGAAAAGGAATGTTGTGACTGCGATAAATGGTGTTTTGAATAATGGATTTCACAATGATTTTTTCGTATCGTCTGCTTTAGAAAACACAAATGCGTTCCTCAGGAATGGTTTGGTCAAGCCAGTCCCCGAAAATGAGAAACAAAAACAACGGGCAGGTGAAAAGAGTGAAAAGCCTAAGCATGTTTCTGCATACTTGAATCTTATGGCAAACTGCATTGATAATTTTACACATGGTTTGGCAGTCGGGGGTTCATTCTTAATTTCCTTCAGACTTGGTGCCCTTACGACATTTGCCATTCTCGTCCACGAAATACCTCACGAAGTTGGAGACTTCGCAATTTTACTGCGAAGTGGTTTCAACAGATGGGATGCCGCAAGAGCTCAATTACTCACTGCAACTGGTGGAATTTTCGGAGCTCTGGTGGCTGTCCTTTTCAGTGGAAGTGGAGTTGGTGAGTTGATTGTAGATTCTTTTTATTCTGTTGATTTTAGAATCCATTCTCCAGAAACAAGTCTCTGTGACCACAATAACTTTTTTTTGACAGAAATGTTTAAGATAAGGATAAGATTTTCGAGCTCATTTTTGTTTCATACGCTTACGGCAAATGTACACTGGAATCTGGAATTAGTTACCTCGAATTTACTATATTCCTAGAACTGATGGCCCCTGCACTCTCCGCGCGTTAGTTGCATCAGGTTGCGTAATGCGTCTAAATCCGACAGAAATGATTCATGCAGCCCTGCCTGTTTACGTTTGGATGCCCTGGAAATAGTAACAAGGTCAGTGCAATCCATGCCCGAAACCGTAATTAAATCCAAGTTCCAGTGTGATATTTTTGTTCGCGACTTGCATGTTTCATTAATCGACGGCATTAGCTGCGTGGTGCATCTCGACTCGGGACGAGTCCGGATGTTAAGCCATTTCGAGCGCGAATATTACTCTGATGGGTGACCATCTGCGACGTACCATCGGGTTTTATATTCGCTGCGTTTGAACTAATGTCGGGCGGGAGGTTTTGATGCCCTGACCAAACGTCCAGGCAAATGCGAGTACATCTAATAAAGTTGGATGCAGCTGCGCGTTTTCCCTGGTTGTGATTAAATTCATACAGTGTTTTTAAACGCACCTTAGTCGAAGAAAGTTTTCACAGGCCAGTTAAGTGGATTCGTCTGACGGTATATTTACTCATGTTAAAGGACTTACATGATACCTTAGCAGCAAGGGTGACCCTTGTATAAACCCCTATTTCACCGAGGTTTTAAACAAAGGCATAGTATATTAGGATATACCGCAGTGTTACGGGACTTAAATGGACCAACCTAACGACACAATAATAATAATAATAATAAATTATGATAATAAATAAATCTGACAAAAGACAAGTGACTACCAGCTATATAACATATAAGAGGGGGGGTCTTCTAAGGAGACTCTCTAAGTCTGATACATTTCTTCAGCTCTCTCTTGCCTTTATCTAGTGTGCTCCGAGGCAAAAGCTCTGGATACCTATGTCATCGCGTGACGATCAGGATGTTCAAGTCATAGACGGAAATACCATTCAACATCTTGGTAATGGAGAAACATACACATATCTTGGAATACCGCAAGCGGAAACTGGAAAGAGTAAGATCGAGGCGAGCAATATGCTGACCGTTCCTATACTGCTCTACACGTTTAGTGCAGTAAAATGGAATGTCGATGAGTTGCAGCAACTTGACCGAATCACATGCAAGATGATGACAATCCATCGAAGTCATCATCCTAGATCTTCCGTACCTCGAATAGACCTCTCTGGAGATAAATGGGGTAGAGGCTTGCTAAGCTTGGAGTGTCTTCATCGAAGAACGGTTCTGGCTATAGCCTGCTCAGTTCTAAATAGTACAGATCCTCTTATGCGAATCGTACACCAACATGAAGTCGTTAATGCTGTGGCATTTCTATACCGTGCCACAGATAGGGCCGCAGAGGAGCTTGGCCTCCCATTTGATTCCAGCGACACTACACATGACCTAACATCACTAACACCTTCGGTGCTCAAAATTCGGGTACAGGAAGCAGAACATACGCTTCTACTAAGAGAACATGCTGATAAGCCCCTTCATGGTAAATTTTACGGCATCATACGTAGAGAAGAACTCTCGATGGGTCTGTCCAACATGTTTCTCAAGTCTGCTGGATTGAGATCGGAGACTGAGGGGTTTCTTTTTGCCTGTCAAGAAAGCGTTATAGACATCTTACTTTAACGCGAGCGCATAATGAATGTACCTGTAAGCGATACCAACTGCCGAGCGTGCAAGTAAGAGCCAGAAACACTTAGACATGTTCTCAGTGGATGCTAAAAGTATACACGTTACGGCTACATAGAGAGACACCATCCGGCTCTAAAAGTGTTATATTACCATCTTAGGCTCTTCTATGGTGTCAATCTATTGCCCGTCTTGTGTAAGATCTACTGGAACTTCTCAGTCTCCGCCACTCAACGTACCTGTGCTACGAAGCCCAATATTGTCCTCCAAGATCTGAAGACCAAAATCATTTACGTGATTGAATTCTCGGCACCAGACGATGGTTATAGCACGGCGAAGGAGGAAGAAAAGCGGGCGGAATATCAATTGCTTCTTTCGAGCTGAACAGGCTGTACCAAAGCTACAATTTCCATCTGGCTGTTCTCATAATCTGCGGTCTTGGAGGTATGAAAGCTTCATTTCTTAGCCAAATCAAAAAGATTCCGGCTTGCCAGCGTCAGGCTTATTCCATCGCGAACCGGATGCAAAAGGCTGTTCTTCTGGGATCACTTCATCTGGTCCGTCAACACTGTTCCTCATAACATTCTACAAAGATTGGTAGCTCTAAAAAAGTATCCACAGGTGAAACCTTTATCTCCAACTGTCCCGTCTGTCGCGTAAGGTCATCCGCGGTTAGAGACCTGACTCCAAGGAACAGTGTTGCACGATGTTGTCTTGCGTAAATTTCCCGCTCTTGCTCACCTTCTAGGACAGAAGGAGCAGATGTGGATCAATAATTATAAGTAATATAATAATAAATTACGATAATAAATGTAAATAATATAATAAATAAATTATATGAGTAAATAATAATAAATTGCAGCCTCGGTGGCTTAGTTGGTTAGGTGCTCGGACTTCACGTTAGAGGTCCGGGGTTCGTTCCCTGAGCTGGCACCTCTGGAAATTTCCTATGTATTTTTACCGACGTTCTGGTAGTTCGGATCCCACCTTAAGCTGTAGTTCCCCCCATTATGCACTTGGCTGCAACCCAGTCCTTGAATGTCAGGGTAAAAACCAGGCTCTGTCCAATATGTCAAATTCGGCACACTGCTCCTATCAGATCATTTGATTGCATTAAACAAATGCGTCCATGACTGACGATATATACCGTGACAACCTCGTGCAAACTTTAAAAACAAATCAAACTCTAACAAAAGATTCCTTCGACATATTCGGCTGAAACCATCTTAAGCCTGAGACAAATGTATAATGATAATAATCGCGGTGATCATTAAGTGGCCCATCTTCTATACATGGATGACCTGAAGGTATAGCTAGTTCGGAGCAGAAACCGCAGCGAGTGATCGATGTCACAAAGCAGTTTTCCAATGATATCCGCATGGAGTTTGGACTAGATAAATGCAAAACAGTGCATTTAACCAGATGAGAATTAGGGACCGCAGAGCTAGAGAACGATTTCGAGAATGATATCGAGGCAATGGTTGAGGGGGAGTCATATAAATACCTGCGTATTCTCGAATCTAAGGATATTCAGCATACGATACTTAAGAAAAGCCTAACGACTGCCATTACTACAAGACTCAGATTGGTTCTGGAGAATTCTCTTAACTCGGCAAACAAGATCAGGGCAATCAACACCTATGCCATTCCTGTCGTCGCGTACTTCTTTGGGCTCATCGAATGGTCGAACACCGACCTCGACCGATTAAACAGAATCATTCGCGTAGAAATGACGAATCACCGAATGTACCACAGTAATTCGGCGTTTGAAAGGGTAGTTCTACCACGCCATATAGGGGGTAGGGGCATTGTAGATGTCAGGAAACTGTGTGAGTCACAAGTTATACAGTTGCGAGACTATTTTAACAGAAAGCGAGATTTTACCTCAGAGGAGGCCTTGAATATCAGGACAGAAACTATAGAGGAATTAGAAACGAATGGAGACAGAAAGCCATCCATGGCGAGCAGCCCAAAACGTTAGATCAACATGAAGTGGATAGTGAGGCATCCAATATTTAGCAGTGAAAGGGCATCCTGTATCCAGAAACGTAAGGTGTCGTTATTGCGATTCAGGACAGGGTTGTCCGCACCAGAAATTATAGCAAACACGTGCTACATCTAGACATGGTTGACGGGTGCCGATTATGTGGAGATACCAACGAATCCATCGAGCACATTATTGATAGTTGTCGCGAAATGGCGCATAGAGAATATACGCACAGGCATAATGATATGGCGGGAGTTAAACATCAACAACTTTCCCTAAACCTAGGACCCTCAACAGAATGGATGCCTTTCTATAGATACATTCCAATGCCCGTTTTAGAAAACGAAGCTTATATCTTATATTGGGATGTTACTTTCCAGATGGATCATTACATCCGAGCCAATCGACCGGACATCGTAATGCGAGAAAAAAAGGTGGAAAAGTCTAAATCATCGACATTGCTTGTCCACTTAACCGAAATTTGCAAGCAACCTATACAACCAAGATCCACAATATAGCGAGCTAAGGTATGAAGTAAAGACAATATGGAGGAATGTGATGAACTGCAAACTACAATTTGTTCCTAATTTTTTACCTACAACATCGTCGCAAATTATTTAAAACATCGTATTAAATTAACTAATTACATCGTCATCTCATCAGTCACTTGACTTAGCCCGTATCTATGATGGAAAACTGGGTTCTTTTTAACCTGAGAACAAGTTTAGAAAAACAAATAATAGAGTGTTGCACGATGTTATCTCGCGTACATTTCCCGCTCTTGTTTACCTTTTATGCTTCAGCTTTTAAAAGACGAACTTTTTACGAATCTTTAATGCTACATCTTTTAAAAGACGAACTCCAAACTTCACCAAACTTCAAATTTTGTACCCAATAGAACGCCGTCGCGAAAACTATCAAACATCGTATTAAATTAATTTATAACATGCTCATCTCATTAGGCACTTCACGTAGTCGGTAGCTGAGGATGAAAAACTGGGTTCACTCGAGAACAAGTTTAGAAAAATATAATAATGCTTCATTACAACTTTGGATAGGATTAACTTATCTAAATGAATATTTTTCAGTTTAGGCAATGTTGGTGATATTTTTTATGAAAAATGCTTTACAATATCCGACTTTTAGAAAAATTAAATGCTATTGATTTCGAAAAAAGTGCTTTTTATGTTTGAAATCTTTTTCTCTACGGCCAAAATGTTTCGAGAAAAACAAGATAAGTCGAAAAAAGTTGGTTGTGGAAAAATGTGTCAGGTAGATAAGTGTTTGAAGACTTCAGTTTAAAATTTTAAAAGGTTTTGAATGCATTTATTACTATCTGGCGTCATATCATTAAATTGATCGCGGTATGAGCCAGAGACGAATCGAGGGGAAGTTGTAGGCAGGTTGGAGGCGAGCCGAAGATGAACCGATGGCAAGTACTGTAAATTTACAAGAGTTGCAACTCCCTTTCTGCACCTGTTTCACACGATGTTTTCTGTAACAAATACAGAGAATTTTCGATTTAAGAAACGATAAAAACAAACTTTCCGGAAATTTTTAAATACCATACATTAGGAGGAATTTTAGAAATTTCCGGAAAATTTGTAATTTTATGCCAAAGTTCCCAGTGCTAAGTAGAGGAAAGAGTAGTTAGTAATAAACTCTGAAATTAAAGAAGCCAATCAAAAATAAAAATATTATCTTAGTTAAGCAAAAATGTACTAGATCTATCAAAATCTACAGCTAGGGTTGTACAGTAATATAAGTGAATGTGTATGTGCGAGGCTAGATTAAGCGACAAATAATGATTTAGACAATATTGAAGCACATTAACTTAACAATTTACGTAATAGTAAAATCACAAGAGGGGTCAAAGTAATCGGTCGTAAATGTATAATATGTTCAAAAAAGCCACTACCAAAGTGTAATTCCAAGCAGTGAATTCGCATATGAGGAAATCTCTCTAATACAAGATGAAAGTTTATTCCACAGGCCATGAAAAATTGCCTTTTTTAGCCACTGTCAAGAACCCAGCTCTTTGAAAATATGAAGAGATGTGTTCACTTTTAGGTAATACAGCTTTTAACTAATAGAATCCTGGTTGAAGTAGGAAGGGAGCTGCTGCACAATTCAAAAAGTTTTTCTCGAAATGGATATTACCTGTTTCTTCCAGGATAGAGTACGGCTCGTTAGAAGCCCTAAATCTTTAAGGGGTATGAGGGCGGTATGATTTCAGTAATTCTAGAGAGGGGCAGGCAGACGGCCCTATGGCAATCGCGTGGGTTTTAATCGGATTTAGCATAAGCCCATTCACCGCACCACAATGTGCCACGAAGTCTTTATCGATCTGAACCTTGCCTAGCATATTTTCCAGATCAGATGCTGGTCCTGATAGGTAGAGTTTAAGGTCATCTGCATACTAATAATATTTGCAGAATTGCTATGCGACACCTTTATCAGAAGTGAACCGTTCCCACCTATTGCTGAGATAAGACTCAAACCATTCAATAGGTGAACCAAATAACTTAAAAGACTTTAATTTTCGAAGTAAAAGGGTATGGTTTAACGAATCGAATGCCCTGGAGAAATAAAAAACACCACTGTGATTTCTTTTCTATATACACCGCAGTCCCGCTTCACCCGTTCCCGATAGATCAGACAAGGTAGTGCAAGGGGGCGAAAAAAACGCGCTGCGTGGTCGGCGGAGCAACTCCGAAACTACGCAGGGGTGTATGAAAAAAGCAGGCAGTACCCGCGACGGTTAATCGTGTCCTGGGCTTCCGTCATTTTCAGTCAGTCATTTTAAAATGCAGTCTTGAAAACTTGAATAATTAAAAGTCGAAATCGTTTGAAGTTGAAAGTTTTGCAGAAAACACATTTAGCATTTAAAATTTATTAAAATATTTAGAAGTTCAGAAAAAAATTTTAATTTGAAAAAATTTAAAACAACTTCAAGATTTCTCAAGATTTGGAAATGTAATTTTGAAACTTTTCAAGGATGTTTTATCTATTTATACCGAAAATAATTTAACTTCTAATTTACGAAGTGTTCAGTTAAAAGTTTATTTAATGATTCTTTAATTTATAGAATTGAAAATGATCCGTGGATTTATATTTTTGGAATTTAATCTGAATTCAATTTATAAAGTTCAAAATTCAACTCCCACAGGAATGGTTCACACGGCCCTGATTGTTTACGTTTTAGAGAGTCCCGATTCATCACCGAGGCCATTGAGGGTACCCCCGGCACGGCTGGTGAAGCGGGACTGCAGTGTATGGCCAATTTAATATCGGTGGTGAATTTAAGCGACGCTGTTAAGGTGCTGTGTTTAGCTCTGATGCCAGATCGAAAATGGTCCATTAATTTATATGTATCCAGAAAATCTGTCAGCTGGCGATGAACAATCTTTGGAACAGGACGGATGACTACCATTTTCCATCTATCTGGGAAAATTCCACAGGGGAGATGTCTGAGAAGAAGAGGTTACTATCATCAAAGGAATCCCCGCGCAGGACGAGGGTTGGAGTCAATATAGGAGGCTGAGTAGGTGATGAAAACGCCCGCCGGAATTCCGAAGGCATAAAGTCCACGTCGAGGTCTTCACGCTTAGGCTGACTTATAGCGTAATCGGTTATCCTTCACTGGTGCACGCCAGAGCATTCTGACCTGCTCCGAAACGGGTCGAAGGGAGAAGGAAGAACGTGAGACGAAGTAAGAGGGAGCAGGTCAGAGTGCTCTGGCGTGCACCAGTGCAGGATAACCGAATACGCTATTAGTCGCAAATGTCGCAGTAAATGCCATACATTATCCTTTTTGTTCCCATTTCTGTTGGCGTTGTAATCATACTGGTTGTGTGTGTCTCTAATTTCTGTTTGCACTAGATTACGAAGTTTACGGAATTATTTTTGAATAAGGGCATTTTTATTTCTGTTAGCTAGTCTACGTTTTGAGTCTCAGGCTTTCATTAAATCTGTAATTTCTACAGTTAGCCATGGTGCAGCTTCTTTGCGTGAGATTGTGACGAGAAGTGGCGCGTACTTGGCAAAGGCCTCCTTTAACCCGATCCGGTTATCGTGGGTCGTTTCAGACCCAAGGCATTTT
This sequence comes from Andricus quercustozae, assembly GCA_932072015.1. Classification (NCBI taxonomy): domain Eukaryota; kingdom Metazoa; phylum Arthropoda; class Insecta; order Hymenoptera; family Cynipidae; genus Andricus; species Andricus quercustozae. Next base: position 85 of record CAKNWU010080297.1, on the reverse strand, counting down.
TATTTGTCTCATTACTCAGAATCCGTGTTTTCCGGTAATACCTATCCCCACCCTTTACAAACTTTAGGACTAGAGGACTCTCTGT
>CAKNWU010080296.1:0-12653 GCA_932072015.1 Andricus quercustozae | reverse complement strand
ATCGATATAAGCGCTTCTGAAATCTTCTTTAAAATCTGATATTTCGCGCCAGTTTCTTCGTGAAACTTTTCACCACTTAATATTTCGCATTATTTAGAATAGCCTCTGTACATTCTGGAAGGAAAATACGCTGCTGGCATTGTTGTTTGATCATCGAAGCTTTGAAACTTTCTATCATTTGTTTCTCTTTCTATTTGATCTGAACGATTGTTACGCGATCTAAAAGAGCTTCTCGTTTTTTGTCTGATATGTGTGTTTCTGTCATCCCTATCGGATCGAGATGTCCACTAGAATCTTGGGAAGGTGCGTGTGGAAATTTGCGGATGCAATTCGCATTTTTTTGCAGTTTCAGTAGAATGTAGCTAAGATGTGGTACGTTGAATATACTTGGGGTCTTTTTTCGGGTTGCTGAGGTGCGTGGGGTAATTACATTTGATCATACATTTTTTTGGTAGTTTTAGTCGAAGCAACAAATACGGGGTTCGTTATATGTACTAGGGATGGCTTTTGGGGCGTTCTTATATTATTGTAGGGGTATTGATATCTACTAGTGTCTTTGGGAGGTTGTCTGTGGTGACTATTTTTATTCTCGTATTTGTTTGGCTGCATTAGTCGAAGGTAACTGTAACGGGGTTGACTACAAGAACTAGGTGTGGTATCTTTGAGCTGCCCAATAATGGGCTGATTAGTTTTAATTTGAATTTTTTTTTGCTGCCATACCTTCATTAATATTCAACAAACCCAAAAAAAACCACCCTTAGCATATTTAACGAGCCCATTCTCAGCTACCCTCAGATGAAACTGTGCAGCTCAGACGACGTTTGTTAGATCGGTATATCCATGCTATACTCTCCAATTTAGGAATAGCAGCCTAAACTCTCCCAACTCCCTTTGTGCTGGCCCGCAGCGCTGCGTCCGCGCAGCAGCATTAGGTTCCAACACAAAACGAGATTCGAGAGTTTAGACTGATAGAATCTTAAGAGGGTGTGTAGGGTAATTATTTTTAATTTTTTGCAGTTTAAGCAGAATATAGCGTAGATGCGGCTCGTAAAATATACTAGGCGTGGTTTTTAAGGGCTTATTAATATTATTGTAGGGATGGGGATGTCCACTAGAATCTTCGAAAGCTGTCTTGGGTGGCTATTTTTACTTTTTAATTTTATTGGCTTTTTTAGGAGAGTGGGTAATTATATTTATTTTGAAATTGTTGGCCGCTTTAGTCGAATGAAACTGAGACGGGATTCGTTAAATGTACGGGGGGTGATTTGTTTGGGCTGTCTGATATTAATTTAGGGATAATGATATCTACTAGAATCAGGGGAAAGTATGTGAGGTGACTCTTTTCAATTTTAATTTTTTTTCGACGCTTTAGTCGAACTTAGCTTAGACAGTGTTCGTTATATGTAATAGGGGTGGTTTTTTGGTGCTTTCTAATATTATTCTAGGGATAATGATATTTACTAGAATTTTGGAAAGGTATCTGAGGTAACTTTTTTATTCACAAATTGTTTTGGCTGCTTCAATTGACGACAACTGAGACAGGGTTCTTTAAATGTAACAGGGGTGGTTCTTTTATGCTGCTTGATATTATTGCATACCTATTATACTAGAGTCTTGAAAATGTATTCGTCAAAATTTCTTCATCGAGGGTGTGTTCATAGATAGAAATGCAAATAAAATATTTAACCATTTTTTGTACTTGCGTGCACCAGTGAGATAGGATTACATGACTAAACGGATACTAATAATCTTAATCGAAACAGATCCAACCTCAACGGTGTACGCATGTATTAATTTTGCCGGCGCTCTTCGTTAAGTTGATTAATTAGTCAAAACTAATTAATTTATATAAAATTCTATTGGTCAGGGTGTCATCAAAATCTCCTCATCGGGGATGTAATCGCGGTTGAAATGCAGACTGACAAATTATTTGATAATTTTTCATACATGCGTGCATTACTAGAAAACAATTGCGCATCTATTTGGAATGATGTTTTTTTGGTGGTGTCTAATATTATTTTAAGGATGGAGATGTCTACTAGAGACTCAGAAAGGTGCCTAGTGATTGTTTTTAATTAAAAATTTGTTTGGTTGCTTTAGTCGAAAGCAGCTGAGACGAGGTTCGTTAAATGTACTAGGGGTGAATCGTTTGGGCAGTCTAATATCATTTTGTAGGGATAATGATGTCTAATAGAGTCTAGGAAATGTGTCTTGCGTGTTTTAGGTTAATTACAAATCTTTTTAGCAGCTTTATATGAAGGCAACTGATACGGGGTTCGTCAAATATACTAGGGGTTGTTTTTTGGGCTGTCACATATAATTGCAGGGATAGTGATATCTACTGGAGACTTGCGAAGAATTTTGGGGTTTCTATTTTCAATTTGAAATCTTTGTGTATCTTTTAGTTAAAGCCAACTAAGGAGGGTTACTTTAAATGTACTAAGGGTGGTTTTCAAGGCCATCTAATATTATTATAAGTATAATAATATCTACTAGAGTTCTGCGAAAGCGCCTCAAGTAGTTATTTTCAATTTAAAATTATGTTCGTTGCTTTAGTCAAAATCAACTAAGACGGAGCACGTTCAATGTACAAGGGGTTCTTTTTTGAGCTGTTTAATATAATTATAGGGATAATAATGTCCAGTAGAGTCCTAAGAAGGTGTCTGGGGTGGCTTTTCTATATTTGAAATATTTTTTGACTGCTTTAGTCGAAGTCAATTGAGACGGGGCTCGTTGAATGTACTAGGGGTGGTTCTTTGGGGTCTTCTAATATTACTGTAGGCATAATGATATCTACTAGAGTCTCATAAAGGTGCATGGGGTAATTACTTTTAATTAAAATTTTTTTTTTGCTTTAGTGGAAGGCAACTGAGACGAGATTCTCTGAATGTACTAGGGGTGCTCTTTAAAAGTTGTCTAATATTATATTATAAATAAAGATGTCTAATAGAGTCGTGGGAAGAAGTCAAGGGTTTCTGTTTTTAATCAAACATTTTTTGGTATAATTATGTCGAAGGCAACTGAAATGGAGGGGTGGTTCTTTGGACCTTCTAATATTATTTTAAGGATATTGATACCTACTAGAGCAGAGCTCACCACTTTCAACAGGTGCTGACTGACACGACAAGTGCAGGAATAACGAGAGTTTCAAGTTTCAACTAGTTGCATCAGGCACCGCTTCAGTTGCCTGCGCTGTCGTACGGACTGTTTATTAGGGCGAAGTGAAAATGATCAAATTAGTCGAATCGGTTGAGCTGAGCGAAAAAAATTGGTCGGTTGACTCTCTTTTTTTATTTCAAAATTCAAATTTTTGAAAACTTCAAAAAATGTCCTTATTGCTGAGAAAATTATGGCAAATTTTTTCTATGTACTGTTTTTGCTAATGAATAATAATAAAACACACATTTTAAAAAAAGTTGAATATGTCAAACCTCAAATTTCTTCAGCTTGAAGTATCACTAAAAAATTTTGTTCGAAAAAATAATATAATAGCATGTTTTTTCGATTCAAGCTGAAGAAATTTCGGATTCGACACATTCAAAAAAGAGAACAGAAGATATTAACCGATTTCAAAAAAAAAATTTGTCACTTTTTTCGGATGTCAACCCACACATTTTTTTCCCTCAGCTCAAACGATTCGACTATTTTGATAATTTTCAATCCGTCCTACTGTTTACTCTCTAGAGAGCGAAAGCGTTATTCACGCAACGCATATATTTTTTTTCATAAAAAATTCGATTAAAATTAGGCGGACAGAAATGGGCAGCTAAAAATAAAATATTTGATTCGCAATACGTTAATCTGCAACCACTAGTCGTTTTTAAGAGTGAACAATGCGGAATATTTTACTATTTTACTTTAAAACGACAAATTTTCTTTTAGGTTAGATTGAAAATCACATGCGCTATTCTTCTTCTCATAATTTTTTGCTTAATACAATAGTATTTTATAAATGGTTATAATATTTTACTTACTTCTAGGAGCTGATTCCATTTTATATGAATGGAATTGATAATTCCAACAATTCAGGCTTTTAAAACACCCACGTCCTCTTTTCTCTCTTCTGAACGTACTACTCACTGCTCGCACGAACGCTACATTTCAACTAACCTCAGCACTGCTCAAGTCGAGTTGGGGGCCTATTATGAGTGAATTCGATTTCACTAGGGACTATTGTTGGCGATCCTAAGTCAAAAAATCCCCATTAAAAACTTTCATTTTTTGGACTTTCGTCCGGGTTTTTGTGGTTTGGCCCCACTGTGCGTAACCACTGAAGTGCCTTATGTCGATCTTGAAAAATGAGACTCAAACTAAAAATGTTGTGTCGCTGATGCAGCCTGATGGTAGATTTAGAACCTCCATAAAAACGAAAAAAAAGGTTTTAGAACAAAACCTCTGCACTCACCTTTTGTATTATATATTTGCTTCCGTTCCGTCGACCTGAAAATATTAAGAGCACATAACCAACTGCTGCTGAAGTACTGTGAGCGCGGACGGTGCAGAAAGGCTTATCACTTACTGCACTCAAGCCTGTTACACATACTAAATTTCAATAGCAATTATCTTAGAAACTATTACTCCTACAGGAAAAGTATTTACAATACAAAATGTATATTTGGAATGAATCTATAACTTTTGTCTTCAAACTTTTCGGAAATTTTCTGTATTCATCGAGATAAATTCGAAAAACCATGACTTTTATGGGTTTTCCATGGTTTTCGTCATGAAAATCAAATTTGCGCCAATTCGTACTACCATTTTCGTAATCACCCGTCAAAATACGTGCTTATGCGAATTTAAAAAAAAAATCAAAGGGAAAAAAATACATACGTATTCGGCAGGGGCTAAGCATGAAATTTTCATATTTATCAGGAAATATCTCGAAAATGTTCACTCGTCACAAAAAAATGTATGAAACATAAAATATGTATTTTGACTCAGACTAGAACTTTTTTTAACATTATTTTTTGAAATTTTCAATGGTTCTCGAGATAACCTTGAAAACCATGATTTTTATGGGGTTTTTATGGTTTTCACCATAAAAATCAAATTAGCGCCAATTTTCACTATGATTTTCGTAATCAGCGCGTCAAAATACATAAATATACGGAGTTTAAAAATAAATTGGAGGCAAGAGCTATTCCTAACCATACACCAATAAATAATTATTCCTTCAGTTTTTTTAACCTACATGCTTTCGCGCCAACTTCAGTCACACGAGCGATCGCGCTTGCGGTCAGTTGACCGCCAACATTTTTTCATAATTACCATGCTGTTTTCTCTACTTTTTGTAAATTATTTAGTGCCATGGAAGCAAAGAAACTCTGATACAACTCGGCTAATACCTTCATTATAAAAATTCTTTATTTAAACAACATATAGTTGGCCACCAAAATAATATAGATTCTAGCTTGAAAAGAATTTTTTGTTCAACTTTTTTTCGGCAAAAATATAATTTCGTTCAATTAAACTAGAATAAAACTAGAGCTTAGAATAAAACTAGGATATGCTCAAGTATAATTGACACTTCAAAAAAGGTCACATGAAAAGAGTACATAACTTGACACTTGTAACATGAAACTAAAATATAATCAACTTACGAGTAGGTGGCACAAAAAAAAAGAAGAAAAAAAGGAACTTTTGGCCGGAAATAGCGGAAATTGCCGTAAACAGCGGTCGTAATTGTAACTAAAGAATACATGACCCTCTCACCTCACCCAAAGCTCACTGGTGAGCGCGACATTCAAAATTCCAAAAAGGCGGTCTCCTGACCGCCCACGCGAACGGATTGAAGTTAATGGTAAATTGAACTAATAACTATTTACGATACACAGAATGAGTTATATATATTTTAGAACATGGTGAAAATAACGATGATTATACTATTATTAGCATTTTTAGTATTATTCTTAGTTTCTTATTTAGTTACTAATGAAGGGAAATTAAATCAATATTACTATTATCAAGATTCTACTTATAAGAAGATGCTTACATTTAGTCTACACTTAATTTAGTTTTAGTATGGAATTCGAGCGCTCGATGCGTTGACAGACGCTGGGTGGCTTCCCCACTACGTCAGTTTGCCTCTCAGTTTCCAAAAGCAGCCAATCAGCGAGCCGGAACCTACTCTTTCTCCACGCCAACAAGCTCTCGAACCTGGAGCTGCCTGCGTGCAGCGGCAGTCAACTAGTCAAGTCAGTCCTCTTAAAAATCTGTACAGAGGTAATTGCGCTGAACTTCCTCTTTCTCGCATCGAGTGTCTTAAAAATTGAACGCATTATACGTGGAAATTTACGTGTTCATTTTGCTCCAGACACCATCTATACTGCGTAGACGATTTCGTTGTGTTTTCTCCAATCTTCCATTCTATTCCTTAATTGTTGTCATTTTGTCGGCATTCTTTGCTATTTATTTTATCTTCTGTTATTATTCTTTATTTTAGATTAAATTTTTCTTCGTCTTGGGCCAGCCCCTACTGAATGCTAGCCTTTATCTCTAATAGCTTCTCTCAGTTAATTTATGTGTTTTCTTGGGTCGGCCTCTATTAAGTGCTTCCCTTCGAAGTTATGGTTTTTATTTCGTTGGCTCATTTTTTCTTCCTTAGTTTTCGCGTCTTTCGTGTAAACAATCATTATCCGGACTTGCTCCTTCTTTGATGACATGCGAGGTGACCAAGCGAACACAATTGAATGCTTCCTACCGCGAACGCGGTGCGGGAGAAAACCATACAGTGTAGGGGAGCACAAACATCAGTATAAGATGAAGACATTTAATTAAATACCTAGCGGGTACTGAGCTGCAGATTCTAAATCGGGGTGATTCGTGGACGTTCCAGATTAAAAACAGGAGTGAGGTTCTTGATTTAACTCTATGTTCGGAAGAATTAAGTAGCAGGATAGTGGGCTAGCGAGTCTCCGATAAGGAATCTGTCGCGGACTACAAATATATCTTGCTCCGGTTAGCCTTAAGAAAACCGGCGGTTTCAAAGATAAGAATCAGGAAAGGATCATAATGGTAGAACACTTACATGGAGAAACTCTGTAAAAAGACTAGAGCTTTGTTCAACAAGGGAAACAGAACTAAATTGTCTTCAGACTGGGATTTCTATGAGGCGGCTCAGTATGAATACAATAAAAACATAAGAATTTATAAACAAGAAGATTGGAGGGGCTTCTGCGAGGAAGCAAAGAACATTTCTGGCAGAGTGAGGCTCCATAAGGTCCTGAAAAAAAAATCCTGAAGCTCGCCTATGGCTCATAAGGGTCGATGATGACAAGTTTGCCGGAGACGAAGAGGCAACGCTGAATTACCTGATGAAAGTTCACTTCCCCGGTTTTCAGCGAACTCAAACCAACCGAGAGATGGAAGGATGGAGCAAGGAGAGGGAGAAAGCCGATTGGAATTTCGCCAGCAATATCTTTGACATCAAGAAGGTGTAATGGGCCGTTGGGTCCTTATGCTTCTTTAAATTACCAGGTGCAGATGGTGTCCAGATAGCGCTCTTACAAATGGGCATGAATTTCGTCGTCCCCCCGATGACGAAACTATTTAGGGCAAGCATTGTCCTAAAACACGTGCCATAGACATGGTAGAATGGTAGAGTGGCCTTTATGACCAAATCTAAGAAGGAGGGCTACACTGCTGCTAAATATTTCTGGCCGATCAGCTTAACTTCGTTTATCCTGAAGACGCTAGAGAAGCTGGTCGAGAGATATATGAGGAATGAAGTGCTTTTAGCCTCCTCGCTGCACAGAGGGCAGCACGCCTTTCAAGCAGGGTGCTCTATAGAAACTGCGCTCCATGCTGTTGTGGCAAAATTGAAGCAGCAGCTGAAATGGGAAGGGTATGCAGTGGGCACCTTCTTGGATATAGAGGGTGCCTTCAGAAATACCCCTTAAGAAGACATTTGTCTAGAAGCCTCAATGGTTGGCATACTCGTAAGCTGGATGGGAAGCATGCTACGTTGGAGACGACTCGAAGTCAGATGAGGCGAAGGAATATTCAAGGGAGTAGCGCTACGAAGATGCCCACGCGGTGCATTGTAGTGGACGGCCTCCTTCATAAGCTAATAAGGATAGGTATCATTGCCAGCGATACGCGGATGAATTTGTAATCCTTGTCAGGAGGGCTCATCTGGTAATATTGATGGTTCTTAAAAGGTCGGCGGTGCGCATCATAGAGCTGTGGCGTCGAAATTTGACGCCCCTGCATTTCGTGGTAAAAGGATGACAATCTCAGACTCGATTAAATATCTGTGGGTAATCCTAGTCAGCAAACTGAACAGGGCGAAGCATCTTGAGACTAAATTCAGGAAGTTTGTAATGAAAGTTTGGATATACAAAAGAGCCTTTGGTTTATATACGCGGCAATGCTCTGGTGTCGACAAGTGAAACTGAAAACGAAGCAGGACAGGCTGCGAGGAATACACATGTTAAGTTTAGGGCTGTTGCGGGAGCAATGAGGACTACGCCCGTGGCGGTATAGGATACATGCTCTGTTGAAAATCCCTACATGTTGCGATAACTGTCAGCGCGGTAAACGCGACGGGCCGCCTGGCAGGAGCAACTAGATTGACTTAAGTCACTAGACGCAATTCGCTTCTAAGTGACTTCAGCACACTGCCAATTCTATAAATTAGGCAAGTTAAAATAATAAAACGCTTGAACTGCACCAAGACTTTCTGCGCCTGCATCCCAAGCAGGTATATGTGGAATGCAAATGGCAACACCCTCCTTAAAATGTAAATCTGGTACACATACTGCTCCAAAGGAGTGGGAGATTCAGCAGCAGGAATCTATCACAGCACGGGAAGGAGGAGGATAGGGATCCCGCTTGGGCGGCATGACACCGATTTCTGGTGGAGGTCCTGGCTGTCCTTCGCTGTGTTGAGACATTATTAGAAAAAAACGCTGCTGGCAGGCAGATTACAATCTGCCCGGACAGCCAAGCTGGTTTGGAGATGCTTCAGGATGGCCATCAAAAGCTAAATTCGGACAAAGCAGCGGGAATACTCGGAAGAAATCCAAGGTTGCCGACTGGCGAAAACTATCCTAGGCTATACGTACACAACGGACAGAGCCAGGGAAATCCTGGGTTTAGCCAAGAAAGACATAAGGACAGTGGTTCAGATACTTACAGGGCACAACCACCCGAGGAAAATGGGTTACGACCCCACGACAGAGTGCAGAAAATGCAGTAGGGATGATGAAACATCCCTGCATGTTTTATGCTTGTGCCCGGCATGAGCTAGGCTCAGGCAACAAATCCTTAGAGCCCATTTCATGTAACCTGAGGAATCATACCGCGACCAGTGGGTGACATACTGGGCTTTACCAAGAGGTATGGGTTAATCTACTGCGAGCGAATAGTTAAAATTAGGGGTACCGAGGGCCGTCATTTGACGGTTTTCAATTTTCATTTTTTGATTACATCCGTAATTTTTGGAGTTGACCTTTCGCGCTGGATAACTTTTATTTATTTGTTCCTTTGCATTTTTTTCTCGATTTTGAGATTTTTTTGTCACTGCGTTTTCTAAATATCGTATTGTTCACCTGCTTCTACCGCGACCCGTCAATTGATGCCATCGTACGAGTGAGTAACCGTAAATTGTGTCAAAGGTGTGAACAACATAGGTAATAGTGACTTACCTGTGGTCATAAATTTTATCTTTTTCTTTTCAAAATTTTTTGCAGTGTAGCATTTATTTTCATAATTTGTTACCATATATCCACCGAAAAGGTTCCAGTAATAGCGGTGGGCTTTTATACTTACTATTTTTAGTGTTTTCACCTAACTATTTTTTACAGTGTACCATCAGTTGTGCTGACCATAACAGTTGTAAGATTTAAAATATACTCGAAGCAATATAGGTAACAAACAACATCACAATGTGTTACTTTATAGAAGCTTTAAATACGAAAAAATAGATAACCGTCAAATGACGGCTCAAGGCACCCAGAGGGGGGCTGGTTAGTCCGGTACCCCTAATGTTAAGGGTATGGCACAATAGGCTTTATAGCTTGACCGCCAGGCGGGCTCCATCGAGGCTTTCCGCCCTCCTATAAACTAAGCTAAGCTAAACTACTAGAGAATTTCTCTAGTAGTCGAAGGCAGCTGAGACAGGGTCCGTGAAATGTACTAAGAGTGGTTTTTTTGGAGCTGTCTAATATTATTTTAGGAATTACGATATCAAGTGAAGTCTTGAAAAGGTATCTTTGGTGACTATTTATATTCTCACACTTTTTTAACTGCTTTAGTCAAAGGCAGCTGAGATGGGGCTCGTTAAAAATACTACACGGAGAGGAGTTAGCCGAAACCATCGGGTTACCACTGAAATAGTCGCTGCACTTCGGTTTGGTGTAACGTCTGCTCCACATTCGGGGCACTGAATACCCCAGACTTACGGTGATCAGTCGCTGAACTATGCTACGTTTTCAGAAAGGCTCGACTATATTATTGGTTAAACGGTTTGACTTCTCTCCGTGTAAGGGTGGATTTTTGGGGTTTCTAATATTATTTTAGGAATAACGATATCTACTACAGTCTTTGGAAGGTGTGTGGGTTGACATTTTTAAATTTTAAATTTCCTTGGCTTCTGTAATCGAAGGCAGCTGAGACGGGATTCATTGAATGTACTAGGGGTAGATTGTTTGGTCAGTCTAATATTATTGTCGGGATAATGATATCTTCTAGTGTCTTGAAAACGTTTCTTCCGTGAAAATTTGTATTCTCCAATATTTTGGTTCCTTCAGTCGAAGGTAACCCTGCTGAAAATATCGGATGATTTTCAAATTCCGAAGTTGGTCCGAACTCAACCGAATTCAATCCGATTAACGCATTTTCTTCGAAACATATCCGGTTCAATCCGACAAGTGTACGGAAAAAGTCAGGAAAGTGTTGATGTATAAATGGAAAGCAGTCCGGTCTTATTTGAAATATGTGCGTACGAGAACTTTCACTCCGGAAAGAGTCCGATTTAAACCGAAATAAGTCCGGACAAACATACGGAATCCGGAACAAGTCTGAATCAATCCAAAAGTAGTCCAGGAGGAAAATTTATTATACACCAGAATTAAAGTTCAAATGGAAAAAAGTCCGGTTTGATCCGGAATTTGTCTGGCTGATATCACGGAATCCGAAACAAGTCCCAATCGTCCTGAAATTACTCCAGGAGGAAAGAGTCTAAGTCAATCCTAAATCATTCCGCAAGTTCTACTTTTTTAATCTCTTTTAATTTATGCAACACGATTTTAAGCTCTTCGACATTTAATATTCTTTTCTGATAATTGGTATCTAAATGATTTATGATAATGTGTTTATCCATCCCTTTTCTTCTAAAAATTGTTTCATTATCTAAATTTTTGAGATTTAAAACTGTTGCGTCATCAACATCTGAAAGATTATTTAGCAACAATTCTGACTCTAAACAGTTTATTCACAGATTCAAGTTGGATTTTGCTGTTAATTATAAATATTGTTTGATAATAATTTTTGTAGCAATTTTCTCAAATCCTAATGACTTCTTTCATTCTTTTAAGTTTTATCTAATGTTATTCCTTACTTTTAACTAGTTTGTTACGTTTCTATTTAAATCATTTTCTATTAATAACCCTCCAGAATCCTGATTATTATCTATATGACTAATTATCTATATGAATAATTTCGTCTGAATTGTTCACCTCTAATATCTTAATTTTTACTCCTTCAACTTTGGATTTCGCTTCAACTGCTACTCTCAAAGTGATAAGCATCTTGTTGGATACCTCCAAAACTTCTAATAATTTTTTTTTAGTCCTGTCTGGAGCCTGGATTAGTAACTTTCTGAGTTCTTTCGCTAGACAGCATGAGAGTGTGGATGTCATGATTTCCCCATTCATGTTTCCGGTTTTTGATGTTACCTTAGATGATAAATTTATTATAATCTAGTAGTCCACTATCTAAGCTTCAATTTTTCGGATCCGACCTCTAATTCTTTGTTCGTGCAATCAATTTATTGATCCAAGGGATTATTTTTCTCTGCAGTCATGATTTTTCCTTTTTTTTTATCTCTAAAAATAAATTCATTTAGTCTTCGTCTTAATATAATCATCATCCTGTCCTAATCTTAATTTAATCATCATATAATGATGGTGGGATTCAGCTAGTTAGAGAAAGTGAGGTTAGGTTGGCAAGGAGTCGGGGGAGTTTGGGGTCAGGAGTCTGGGGCCTTCGAGGTGTCAAGGGTGGTTTACGCATAGTTGGGAGATCTCAAGGGAGAGAAAGTGGTGAATGCAAGGGCTGTGAAGAATTGAAAAAAAAAGAAAAAGAAAAAAGGAAAATTTGGCGGCAATAGAAGGTACTATTCGCCAAATGCATCTGTTGGTTGTGGAGGGGACTGCATAGAGAGGTCCCAGTTACCGACGGCAGAGCGGGAGGTGGGCAGTGAGAGTGTTGGTAGTGCGAGTAGTGAAGTGGACGGGGAGGAAATTTTGCACGTGCCACGACGGCCAACAGTGCGTGGTCGGGTTTCGAGCAGCGCGTCGCGTCGGGGAGAAGGAGAAAACGGGACGAAGGTAGCGAGATGGTTAGAGAGAGAGCGTCAAGCGCAAGTGACGGGGAGGATCTCTTGAAGAGGAAGAGAGACAACCAAGAGAGTCCGGAGAAAATCGAGGTAG
>CAKNWU010080259.1:0-13505 GCA_932072015.1 Andricus quercustozae | reverse complement strand
AATTGTTGATTGACAAAAATAAATTTTTTCTATAGATTTCAAATTCATTGTAAAAAGCCAGACTATTCATGATTTTTTAATTATACGGAAAGAGCTCTCTTTTAATTAACAAGTTATAATTTTAGAAATTGAGTTCAGTTTTTAAATATTTGTTAGTTCACTTTTTAAACCTCTGTATCAAAACTGAAAAGTAGTGCATGCAAAATTAAAACAGGTTATGAAAAATTAGGAACTCGCGTCTTCCCTTTAAGACACAAGACGGACTTTGTGTTCGATCTCAAATCACAATAGCTTATTTTATTTTCTAAACGATTCTTCAATCTTGGCATGTTTTTATATAAATTATTTTATTGAGGAAGCAGAAAAGTTCTCCTCAATTATTTATTTTTTAAATTGAAATTAAATTCAGTAAATTGATGTATATTTAAATTTTCTGAGTAATCTTGAATAAAAACGTAATTATTATATAATAACATAATTATTAAATACATTATTCAATGAAGTGACTCATTGTTGGTTAAAATTATTTGAAAATTATACAAATATTTTTGTTAAGCTGAGACACGAGGCGTGAATAAAGCAGTGCTAACTTTGGTATGTGTGTAAATAATTCTATTTACCTAATTTTTCAAGAAAATGACATGCAAATAGCTTACGTTTGGTGAGAGTGACGTACATTATTTACAAGTATCGAAATCACCTTCTTATTCTACCAATAGAGTTAAAAATGTTTCATAATCGCCTTATCTTATTAAACTTTTCAATTCAGAATAAGAAAATCTTGAAAATTCATTTTTTTTTTTGTTGCGGAAACTTGATTCTTTTCTGTTAAAAATGCCACTGCTTGGTCGAAAATTTATTCATGAAGGTTGATGATTCAACTATTTGTTGAAAAGTTTATCTTTTCGGTAGAACAAAATTACTTTTGATTCGAAATTGAAAGCGCCTTTCAAGAAAATATCAATTATCAATCTACTTAGGTGAAAATTGTACTATTTGGTTTTAAATTAACTTTTTGTTTAAAATTAATATTTCTAGGTTCAAAGACATATGCGGCATCCCGTCACTACAACTTTTCAAGAGAAGGATATACGTTATGATAAACAATAGTCTCTTATTAATAATAATCACGTTTGTATTTCTAGTATAATTAAAGTTATAGATATGACACTATATCACTATATATTTACCAATAGAATTCAAGAAAACGGCAACAGCGAGGAATGGAGTCGCGGTGGTGATCTTCATTCTTTTTATTTTACTCGATGACAGTAGACGATGCTGAATTACGGAGAAAAGGATTTTTCTTCAAGATGCTTCTGTACATATACTAGTGAGCTCTCCACATACCACGCAGATGATTTGGATTTCCCCACTCCCCCTTTCTCACCTCCTGCCCCACCCTCCCGAAAAATTCTTCACGTGCTATATGGCTGGCGAATAATTACTATCTCTCTCGACTTTATGAATTGAAGCCACGAAGACAAAAACACGTTTATTTAAGAATTCCGTAATAATACGGTATTAGATTTCTGGTTCCATGTTTTTAAACCTTCTGAACCCAAAAAACAGGTTTTCGCGAATGGTTCGAAAATCTAAAATTTAAATTTTGACCGCACAAACAAGAATGAAAAATCAAAAAATATCTACAAATTTATTATTGCTCACTTTTTAATAGGACGTGTATTTTTTGTTTTATTCATGAAAAAAAAAAAATTAATAAAAATTATAAGTTTTTGGACAAATGACAGAATATACGAAAAAAATTAAGACACAAAAATTGTTCGCTTAAAAAAGAGCTGCAAACTGGCTATTAATCATTTTTTGATAGGATGGGTGGTTTTTTAAAATGTGCATTGTGCAAAATAAAATGAAAATTGAATTAAGTTATGACTTATAGCCAAAGTAGTTCCATAACTTATACATAACGTATGCATCTTTTGAGGTTTTTACATAGCAGAGAATAGTTCTTTGTCACTAAGCTCTTTGTGAAATAATTAAAATTCAATTATTTATTTTACATACATATTTTAAATTGTTTTTTTTTTTAAAGTTATTTTACATTTAAAACTGACATGAGTAAAAAAGTATAATACGAGAAAGTGATAAATTGAAAATTGTAGGTTTTATGGAGGCTTTTGTCGAGAGGGTGAGAGTATGTTAAAAATGAAAATTATTGGTATGGTTTTATTTCCTAGAAACTCCTCTTCGATTTCTTCAAAATTTGGCAACTTTCGATCAAACCCTGAAGTATCAGTCCAATTATTCGAACATCCAAAATTTTCCCATGTTAGATATATAGGATTTTCAAGTGCCCGGTGGGATATGTTAATGTCGGAATTTGAATGTCAAAAAAATAGGGATTTTTTCTCAAGAACTGGAAACTTTTTAGGGTTGGGGGATGGGTGTCTCGCCCACTAGAGTAACAAAAAATTTTCAATGCATATTTGGACCACCCTAATGTTCACATTCAACTTTAAACATAGAATATTTCAGTTTCAATTATTTTTTAGCTG
Source organism: Andricus quercustozae (assembly GCA_932072015.1). Taxonomy (NCBI): domain Eukaryota; kingdom Metazoa; phylum Arthropoda; class Insecta; order Hymenoptera; family Cynipidae; genus Andricus; species Andricus quercustozae. The sequence continues at coordinate 10,989 of CAKNWU010080259.1, read as the reverse complement.
GAAGTATTTTTTTGCATTGAATTTTCAAATAAATTATTTGTAGTAGTTGCTTTTGTTTTTACTTACAGACTTTTAGTTAATAATACTACTGAAACTAGAGCCATTCGATTTTTTTATCTATCTTTTCTTTTTAATTCACGTAAATTTTTCCAAATTCAGTTAATTCTACGTTATCCAATTTATTTTTTAAATTTATTTTTAGCTTTTGTTCAATTCATCTTGAAGTCGGCACTTCACCAAATTCTTTTAAATTTCTTATAATTTCTCTAAACAAACCACCATTTATTTCAGGAATTCCATTTCTTTTAATTTATAAAAGAAAACAATTTATTACGGTAAATAATTCACATATAAGTTAAGTGTTAAACAAATTTAAGAGCCAATTATAATAAATATAAAAAAGTTACCCACAAATAAGGTATGAGAAATTCATTATGTACTCCTTAAACAGAGAAAAAAGATTAAAATGAGCTTCTTCTTGTAGGCTACAGACATCATACTGTGGTGCCTTCTAATTATTTTATACATGTTTTGTGCAACGTTAATTCAATATATAAATAACATATGAAAAAGAAGTATTATAAAATTAAAAAAGCACGTGTTTAATTTGGACAAACTCAGTGAAAGTGTAGAATATTATAGTGAATTTTGTTTTATTATAAATCATTCATTAAAATAAATTACAATACATTGATAAGTTTTCCGCGTCAGTAATACACTTTTCTAACATTATAGATCACGTGGAGGCAAACATGATAAATGTTTTCTGTTGATTCCTCAGAATCCAGATTCACGAGCAATGTCGCGGAATACAAGATCATATGCATCTCTGTATCTTGTCCTGATTAATGTAGCGCTTTCACCAACGGTTGTTTGTCCGCCATATATTTTTTCGGCTTCAATGGCTTGTAAAATGTTTATTGCATGGTTTGCTCTGAAGTATGCAATATGGTGTGCTCGTGCGTTAACAGCTGGATCGCGATGTGTTAGCCTGTATATACGAGCATTTTGTTGTTGCACTGCAACAAGTGTCAAAATATAGCCAAAGCCTAATTTGTAAAATTCATTATGATTCAGAGTTACCCAATGGTTACAAGTTATGTCAAATACCCAAGGTTCTTCATGTCCTAGCGAGGAAAACAATTGCCATAGCGGTGCAATATACTCTTTGTACGGATCATTATAACCTGATCTGTCATATCCCTTCCATGCAAAGATGACATGGCCCCTTGCTAAGAAAGGGTTGTCATGTTCTGGACGAAACATAATGTGATTATCTATTTGTGTGAATGCAGGAGTCATTGTAGTTGCGTGATTTGTAAAGATTTTGACAGGAGGCAGGTAACCGTATCGCTCGTATTGAGGAAATAATTGCGCCAAAGTCGTCGGTACTGGGTCTACGGAACTTATTGATTCTGTAAGAAGAAACAGAAATAGGTGAATTTTGATAGTTGTTATAAATATAATATCTGCTAGAGCATTTAAATAAAACTCTTGCGTTTTGGTTCACTTTTCGATTACTTTATTCCCTTAAATTTTTTCTAATGCTCAATTTGACAGCTCACCAGAATGCGTCAGTTTGACATCTTATAAATATATCTTTCCTTTAGTGTGAATTATAATATAAAATTCTCGTCACGCTAGATCGAAACAAACATAATTTTTATCTGACTTAAGGTTCACTAAAAATTGGTTGCACTGCTAGGAATGTTTCTGGAAAAGGACATAATCGCAACTGCAGTTACTTCATGAAAAAACATTAAAAGAGTATATTGTTATATTTGGAGTCTCAGGACACATGTTACTTATAGTCCCTGCAAACTTTATTTGTTTCTATATAGGCGCATGTCTTGCATATGTAATAAATTATAAGATTAACAAAAATCAACTTTGTCATTTATAATGTCAACAATTGAAGACTTTTCAATCGCAAATCTATCAAATTGAATAAAGTTCAATTTTATATCTTTATAATTGCACAGCTAGATAAAAGCCTTTAGAATATAATTTGGAATAGCATCATTTTCTACTATACGCTTTAAATATATTGAAATCTTCAATTGCAAATACTTAAAATTGAAGAAATCTACATTGAAAACCGTTGAAATTATAGTACTACTTATTTTAAATAATTAAAATTTTGAAATTTCAAATTGCAAATCTTTAGAATTCAAAAGTTTTAAATTTTATCTCTCAAAAAATTGTAGAAATGAAAATTTCAAATCTCCAACGTTAAGAAGTTTTTAAATTTTAATTAGTACATGCGGATATTATGCAACGTTTGAGGTTTACAATTGAAAGTTATGGAAATTTAATTGCGACTTTCAATTTTTTAAATTTCTTTTACAGTTTAAGATTCTGTCACATTGATGACTCACATTTGAAATTTCTTTGATAGGGAAGATTTGGAATTGAAATCTTGACTTTTGATTGTCAAAATCATCCAAGTTGAGGAATATTTATTGATACATCTTTGAAATTGAAGATTTTTCTACTGTAAATCTTCAAAAGTTTAGATATTTAAACTTTAAATGTAGATTATTGAACGTTCCGTTAATCTTAAAATAAAGTTTTAAAAAGGAGGATGCCCAAAATGTCCCGCGGAGCTCGCAAAATAAAACTTATACCAATCGATTCAGTTTTTCTCGAGGCGAGAAAAAAGCCATCAAGACAAAATGTCGTGCGAGCCGTCATTTCTAAGATATGAGCGAAAGTATGTACTGTAGTTTATGTACGCAATAGCACGCCTGATCAGATAACAAAATTCCTCTAGTCAGTGTTTTAACTCTCAAAAGAACCAACAGGAGGCGTATTATATGGAAAATGTTCATCCAGCAAAGAACCCACATCCTCGTGGTGACGGCGGCTAAAGAGCTCGGCTAAGGCTCCTTTTTCAAAATTAATTCCGTCACGGTGGATAAAATAAAACGGGGGTTCTCGAGCGATACCCTTTCATATAAAGCTCGTGTTGGTGGATTAGGTAGAGGTTCGCCAGCAGAAAGTCAGTTACAGTTTCCTCCCCAATCGGAATCCACCACTGGGACTTCTGTTGGTGATCAGCTGGCTACCTGTGTAACCCAAGGAGATACTGTGGGATGTCTTGGAAGAAAAGGAGAAGATATTGACTATCAGGTTCAGTAAATTTAGATCTACGAGAATTTATCAATCAAAATCGTCCCAAGCAATTTTCAAAACGTAATATCCTTTTCGATCCAAATAGCAAAGTTCTTTCACAATCAGATTCCATTTGCGATTCTTGCCGACTGGCTTTCCGAGATTCAAAGGCATCAACAAGCAAATCATCTTTAACAGAAGGTACCATTAATCTGTTTCTGAAAATAGCGTCAGCGTCCCACAAAAACTGCGTTTTTGGTTGCGCATCGAAAAACATTTATATAATACAACCTGCCGTCAGACATCAGGTGTTGGTTAACCACCGCTTTTATTTACCGGAAGGGTCGCGTCGTTGTCATGAACATGTTTCAAATGAAGAGTTGGAGCTTTTATCAAAAACAGCAACGAATTGCACTTACAATGAAAGTCATTTCAAAACAAATAGTCTTTTTTCAATTTTGAGTTTATTGCTGATGTGTGTCACTCGGAGGTATACCAATGGACTGGTCTTAACAAAGACCAATTCAAAACTGATGAGAGTTTGTCTTCAGTCTTTATTATACCTCGTTCATCAACAGAGCGATTGATGAGTAAAGCCAGGAACACTCTGCTGAAAGATTATGTTCCTCTGTACCTAGGTTTTTCGCGAGTAGATCGAGAAGAACTGAAGACAAACTAAATACAACAGTTTGCCGTCAACTATTTCGGAATGGACATAACTATAAGGTAATTAGATTTTGGGATGGACTTATGTTTACATTCAGAAGAGTTTTAATAATAGATTTCAGCGAAGATCATTTAGCATGCACAAACATCGCCCTCTGATAAAACCTGTTATTGCTGTCGCAGCCGATGGACATATTTTAGATGTGTTTAGAGCCTTTCCTCTGAAAAAAAACTTTTATTGCTGTCGCAGCCGATGAATATATTTTAGATGTGCTTGGCCCCTTTTCAGCCAAAACATCTGATGCAACAATAATGCTTGAGCTCTTTGCAAATAAATCTGGCCTCCGTTCTGTCCTTATGGAAGGCGATGTTTTCCTCGTAGATCGAGGATTCAGAAATTGTGTTGCCACTTTATTAGAACATGGATACGACGTAAGAATGCCTCATTTAGCTGCGAAAAACAAAGTACAATGTAGTGTCGGGTTTTTTTTAGGCTCTCGAATACTAAAAAAAAATCGTCCAAAAACCAACCCTACGTCTGAAAAATCAAACCCCTACGTAAAAATTCAAGTTGAAATTGTTAAGGCCCAAAAATCAGAGTATTGACACTGCAGAATTCCCAAAAAATTATTTCCTAGCAAATTTGGACCCTAAAAAATAAAGTTGATATTTATGAGAAGTGCGAAAATCAGAAACTATTTTGGCACAGCATAAATCTTAAACAGATTCGTTTTTAGCGCGCCCAACAATTAAAAAAGGGTTTTCGCAGATGTAGTAATTTTTTTCTGTAATTAATCTTTTTAAAAGTTCAGTTTGTCTAAATATTTTTAGAGGAACCCTCATCGCAATCAGAATTATAATCCATGTCGAAATTCCTGTGCTAAATCAAAATTATAAATCATTGGAAATTATTTAAAGCAGGCCCAATTCAGAAGTATAATTCTTTTAGAAAATTTCCTGAACCATCTCCAAATAATCATTCTTTTTTAAAATTCTCTAAGTGGCATTGCTCAAAATAATGTACATGTTTTTAGCTGAAAATAATATAATGTAGCCATAAACTGTTTTTAACTTGGTTGGTACAAAAAGTCGACCTTGGACTGCCTAAGAATCAGATAAATTAAAATCTTATTTGAGAGAAAATGAATTCTACAAAATCTGTCATTATAAAAAAACTATTCTTCAAACCTTCAGTACACTTTGATAAGACTCGTTTCAAATACAATCTATCTGCTCCTCCACGCATCTTCATCGTAGAAGAAGACAAAGAATTCTAGATCCTACCTACTGTGTACATTCTTAGTCGACAAAAATGAAAATGTTCTATATCATGTCGCTTAGATTCTATTTGATTTCTATTTGATTCAATGAATAGATTTCAAATACATTCTAAAAAGCTACTTTTCTAGCTAAAAAGTTTTAATTTTGACAATTAATTTCACTAAATTGAAATTATACTCAGTAAATTATTATAAATTTAAATTTGCTGTGTAATGTTGACAATATTTTCGTCAAGCTGAGACATGAGGCATCAATAAAGCCATGCTGACTATTTTGGGTGTGTAAATAATTCTAGTTTCCTCATTAAGAATGAGAATCATTTTTTAATGTGTTAACATGCTGAAAGTGATGTGGTCCATTAGCAAATATCGTAATTGCCTTCTAATTTTATCAATAAAGGTAAAATTGTTACGCAGTCGTCTACTCTTATTAAACTTTTCAAGTCAGCTTAACAAATTGTTGACAATTCTTTTCTTTTAGCAGACATTTGATTCTTTCCCGCTGAAAATTCCACTGCTTTGTCGAAAACAGTTTACCTTTTTTTGATTAAAAATTTCGTCAAAACTTCACTTTTTGTTCAATGATTAATCACTTTTGGGTAAAAATTCATTTCCTGGGGTTTAAATTAACTTTTTGTTCCAAATTAATAGTTCTTGGCTATGATACAAAATAGTTTATTATTGATAATAATTTTATATTTCAATTTAAAAATTGCTTAACTCAAGGTTCCATAGAAGACGGTCGGTTTTGTAATTCCTAGAACTACTGCTTCACGCAGTTTTTTAACACGCAGGGTGTAGAACGAATGCGACACTCGTCTGGGAAGTGCCGCAGTGCGCGAGTACTCAGTCGAGAACATTGCGCAATATTATGCATTCTAATTGGAAGCGATTCAGGCGGTCCTGACTGTTTACATTTCGAGGGTACCGATTTAATGACAAGACCAGTAAGCGGCAACTCCCGAAACTGTTATTATATGGGACTGGGAGTATATTTACCAATAGAATCCAGGAAAACGGCAACAGCGAGTAAAATAGTACCGGCGGTGATCTTCATTCTTTTTTATTATACTCGATGACACTAGATGATGCTGATTTACGGAGAAAAGGACTTTTCCACAAGGTGTTTCCATATATATACTAGTGGGTTCTACACATACCACGAGGACAATTTTGATTTCCTGACCTTCCCTTTCTCACCTCCTGCCTCACCCAGCCGAAAAATTGTTCACGTGGTAAATGGTAGGCCGCTAGACATTATCTCACTCAACCTTGTGTATTGAAGCCACAAAAGCAAACAAATGTTTATTTAAGAATTTCGTGAAGACACTTTATTCTATTTCTTTGTAAACGTCTACGTCAAGAACAAACAGCTATATTTTGAAAAATGATATTAACATATGCTGTTAGTGTAAAGAAAGGTTCTAGAAAAAGAGATCTTTATTGGTCGGACTTAATCTCTTCCAAACTTTCAATTACTGCTCTGTTATTAATGACAGATTAATCGTCATTCTTAGCTTCACTTCGATGATACTATCAATTAACGATAAAGCCCTCGTTGTGCATGTTTGCATTAGCTACTGAAATTTGAATGGGCGTTTTTAGTTTGATTAAAAAAAAAAAGAATAGAGCCAGAGTGGAATTCGGATCGACCTTGCACTTTATCTAACAATAAAGACCTCGTGTGCGAATAAAGTTTTTGTGCCTTAGTCTCAAAAAGAATGAAGTGAAGGAAAATCCAATTTATAATAATTTCATCTACTTCAAAATTAAATTCAAATCCAGGAATTGTGTCAAAAAATTCAATTAGTCATAAAAATTATTCATATGTAAAAAGAAGTCCTATAAGAGTCTCAAGTCACCACAAAAGTACGCAATCATCTCTCTCTTGAGAGAATCCGCAATCCGTCGCTTTTGTTGTCAAATAACGATTTAAATTTCAGTGGACATTTTTATTCTAAGAATTAATCTTACTGAATTGCTGTTTATTTAATCATCAAGTTTAGTTATAAAATGGTTAGGGGTAGTGTTAATATCTTGACAGTATTGGAATCGACTTATATCGTCGATTGCAATTTACGGGACAGGAAAAAGTAAACGCAAATTGAACGAATCTCTTAATGAAAATAAATGCCCCTAATGGTAGTTTTTCAATTTTATTAACAGACGATTAATTTCAGGCGCTGACTAGTAGCTTTTTGGTTAATTAATTTTAAAATTAGATTTTTCTTCTATATTTGTCCAAAAAATTTCAATAATAGTAAGAAAATATGAGTGAAGTCAACATAAATGAACTTGTGTGTCTCCATACTTTATTATTTCAGGGCTAGCTTATGATTTTTTATATCAGGTGGATTTTCGTTTGATCTCCTTAAGACAGCATGGATTGATTCCTAGATGATCTACTGCTACCAACACGCTGAGCTTTATTCAAACTATTCTTCAGCTACTAACTGTACATAATCAAGTTGATGTTATTTACATTGATCTATCTAAAGCATTCGATAAAGTGGACCATGCCATATAATTAAGTAAGCTACATATACTCGGTCTACCAGCTAATATTATTTAATTATTACAATCTTTTTATCCTACAGGCACACATTTGTTCTACATTGTGGACACTCTTCTGCAGAATTGATCCCTACTTCTGGAGTTCTCCAAGGATCTAACCTTGGACTACTTCTATCTATTATCTATATGAGTGATTTTTCGGCTTACCTAATTTGCTCTCATTATTATTATGCAGATGGTCTTAAGTTCTTCTTAATGTCTTCAGCTTGAAACAAATATTCAGAAGTGCTGGATTATGACTATTTCTCGTTCTCGCAAAAGAGATAAGCTAATTAACTTTCAACAAACAATACAAGGGTTAGTTCTCGAAAGAGTGTCTGCAATGCTTGACCTTGGAATGGCAAATACAGAAGATGTCTCTTTGGATGTGCATATGGAAAATATTGTATCTAGCGCTAATAAATCACCAGGTTTTTTTTTTAAATCTAAAATATTTAAAAACCTTTCAACAACGAATATGTTATTTTAAACTTTGGTACCATCTAAGCTGCAATATTGCTCCACTGTTTGCACTTCTAATCTCCATAAACATATCAACCTTGTGAAAGCGTGTCACAGAAAATTTCTGAATTACCTCAATTAGGAAAATCTTGGAATCTACCATCTTTCGGGATCTGATTTGAATACTCTCTTTCCAGGATTTAATGGTTGGACTCTTCAGGATAGACGGACATTGGCCGGCATTGTATTCTTGTTTAAACTGATTCGAGGTATAATTCTGTCTCTTCTGACTGTCCCGAACGGTTACAAATAATTCCTTTTAATATACCTACGCGATCAACAAGATATAGATTTTAGGATATTTAAGACAAATGAAAAATATGAAAAAATGAATTGAATGCAGTAAGTTTAAAATGATTTTATAAAAATGCTCGGAAATTTTAAAGAATTTTATAAAGGGCCGACCTCAAGATTAATGAAACAAAACCTAAAAAGAAAAAAATACAAAAGAATTTATACGAATTCAGGGTGAATTCGAAATGAAATCTCGTGAAATTCTGTTAAATCTGCCGGTACTTCTTCAAATAGTTGACATTTATTCAAAAACCTTGAGAGCTTTTAAAATCCTTTAAAAACAAAGAAATCCTCAGAAATTTTCTAAAATCTCTTGTGATCTTTTCAAACATTATGAAATAATAAATTAATAAACAAAATTCATATTAATTCAAAATATTAGTTATAAATTATTTTTTACTATTATAAAATATTGCAAATTCTTTGAAAGCTCTTGATGCCTTAAAATTTATTTAAGCTCTTAGGAATTCCTTTGGTGTTTGAAAATACCTCAAATACTTCAAATTCTTTGAATTAATGGAAAATTGCTTGGAATCTTGTAAGATGTCCTAAAATCTTTCAAATTCTTTAAATTTGATAATACCTTGAAATATTTGAAAATCTGTTTGAAATCATACGAAACCCATGAATTCTTGTGAATAAATTCTTAGAAATCTATTGAAATATTGTAACATCCCTTGAAATTACATGAAATCTGGAAAAAAAAGGAAAAAAGAGGAAGGATTGAATCACTTAAAATTACTGAAATCTTTTTAAAATATTCTCAGATATTTCAACAACTTTAAAATCTTTTGGAATACATTAAAATTTCTAAATCTCCTGAAAGTGCTCCTGAATCTTCTGAAATACCCTAAAATATTTTTAATCATTTCAAATCCTATCAGGTTACGGAAATCAAAATTCCTCAGAATCTTTTAATATACCCCAAAACCTGGCATAGGTCCTAAAAAATAGATTTTTATTTAGAAATTTTAGGAAACTCTTTAATACAATACCCCATGCAAACTTTTTCAAATCTCTTGAAAATGCTTAAAATTTGTTTGAAATACTCTAAAATATTTCAAATCCTCTGAGACCAATGAAATATTCCTTATACTCTTTTGAAATGCTCTAGAAGTTTTCAAATCCTTTGAAATTTGTTGAAATCAATCAAAAAATTTTAAACCTCTTGAAAGTGCCTCAGAATCTTTTAAAACTACCATAAAATAATTTAAATCCTATGAATGACATTAAATTACTGAAATCAATTAAGATATTTAAAATCCTTCAAAATATTTTGGAATTCCTTAAATTTTTGTAAGCTTTTCAAAATCCCTTGCAATTTTTAAAAACAGCCTAAAATATTTCCAATCCTTTGAAATTCTTTCAAATTATTTAAATGAAAAAAAAAATCCTTCGATTCTCTAAAAATCACTTGAAACTTTTTGAAGCTTCCGAAAATGCCTTGAAATCTTCTAAAATACTCAATAATATTTAAAATCCTTTGAAATCAATTAAATTAGTGAAATAAATTTAAAATTGCCTGGATTCTTGTAATTTTTTAATCTATTTAAAATGAAATGAAAATTTAACAAACAGCCTAAAATATTTCAAATCTTTTGAAATTCCTTCAAATTATCCAAATAAAAGAAATTCATTGGAGTTATTAGAAATTCCCTAAAATCTTTCAAGTCCTTTGAAATCTTTAAAATCACTTGAAACTTTTAAAGCTTTCGAAGATAACTCAGAATCTTTTAAAATCTTCGGATATCAGTTAAATTACTGAAACCAATTGAAAACTCCTTAAAATCTTTTAAATCACTCTAAAAGTTTTCAAACCGTTAAATTTTTTTTAAATTCTTTAAAATGTTGTGAAGCTTTCGAAAATGCCGTAAAATTTTTGTAAATACTCTAATATATTTCAACTTTTCTGAAATCAATTAAATTACTAAAATCAAGTGAAAATTCCTTGGAATATTTTGAATTACTCTAAAAGTTATCAAATTCTCTTTAAAAATTTTAACTCTTTTTAATTATGTAAATATTTTGAAAATGCCTTGCATTCTTTTGAAATTGTATAAAACTTTCCTATTTCTTCAAAATCCCTTGAAATTGTTTCACAAATACCTACAGAATTCCCTAAAATATTTCAAGTTCTTTAAAATCACTTTAAACTTTTTAGAACTCTTCAAAATTCCTTGCAGTCTTTTAAAATTTCCTAAAGATTTATTTTAAATATTATAAAATCAATCAAAATTATAAAATCAGTAGAAGATTCCCTGAAATCTGTTAAAATATCCTAAAATATTTCAAAATTATCCAAATAAGAAAACTCCTTGGAATCCTCTGAAATTCTCTAAAATAGTTTCCTAAAATATATATTTAGTTGAAATCTTTTAAAATCACCTGATATTTTTTAAATCCTCTGAAATGTAATTAAATTACTGAAATCAATTGAATATTCTTTAGAATCTTTAAAATAACCTAAAACGTTTACAATCCTTCAAAATATTTTAAAATTCATTGAAATTATTTAAATATCTTGATCCAATCGCTTGAAATTTCTTCAAATTATTGAAAT
>CAKNWU010080257.1:0-13685 GCA_932072015.1 Andricus quercustozae | reverse complement strand
ACAAAAACCATAAACAAACGAGTTATAAATAAAAAACTGTTTTTCGAAATTTTACGCCACTGCCAAAAGATACGCAGAGGTTGGGGGAGGGGGATAACGAAAGCGGTTCATTATATTAACCCAAAGAACATTTTAAAACCATAATTTCTTTAGTCGGAATTAATATAAAAAATGACCATTTTTTTTTGCTCTGCTGCCTGGCCTATAGCAGAAACCTACTACGCTGATACGAGTTGCTTTTGGAGTCAAGGGATGAGGGGCAATAGAGATAGGATAGAGACTCATGGGAAGGGACGTGGACGTATGAATTAGAAGGGCCAAGGGTAACAGATGCGTTGGTTATTCACAATCGGTTCGGGGGGACAGAGCCGCCATGTCGCGGGATAAGTGTTATGATTGTCTGATGTGTGGAATTCGCGACATGGTGACTTTTACGCTGGGTCCTTCTACTAATTCATACGACCATGTCCCTTCCCATAACTCTATCGACTCTTTTCCCCTTACCCCATCTGTTCACCAGCACTTCGTATCATATTTCATATTTTCCACTTTACTGGAACACCTTTTTTATTTTTATAGGTAGGTTTTGTTTATTTCGCAACCTCTACAATTTAGTAGCTATTGTTTTCGCAAAATATTTTTCTCTCAGTCAGCTACACCTCATGCGATACGCCGCATATTTCCACCGAATTCACGGTCAATCGGGATCCCTTCAGGAAAATACTACTGATTCTACATCCCAGCGGTTACGTCCGTATTTCAAACTATCTGCACTAGTATTGACCTACAATATTTTTATACTACACAAGGAAAATCGCAGTAAAATTATTTACTTTTTCTTACAAACTATCGAACATAATTGGAAAAGTAAAAGAAATTCATTTGTGAGAACCTCGTATCAGCAATATACACCTCTCATCCCTTCATCCCTCGCCCCTCCAGGCACTTCTTTACCATCCTCCAAATCCCTTTCTCACCTTCCTTCACTGCCGTCCTTGGCACGCTACCCATACCTTTCCCTTTGCCGTTCGACCTTCCCAGCGGATAATATGAACGAGATGAATGGGGAAGAAAAAAGTGATGGGTGTGGAATGCAACAAAGGAAAGAGGAATCATGTGTGCCGCCAGAGGGTGGGGTAGATGGGGGAAAGGGGAAGGATTTTCTATGACCTTAAGGGGCTAGTCTAGTTTCTCACTTTCAAAAAATCGATTTTTTTTCTTGCGTAATTCGATGGTATACTATCGAAGAATAATGATCGCAGAATAACTGTAAGTATGAAAAATTAAATTTTATAACCAAGAATCAGGCCGCAACTCTAGCTCAAAGCAAAATTAACGAATTGATTTGAAATTCTGCACGAATATTCGTAACATATTTTTACATGCCATGAACTAGGATCTTTTCAATTTTTCAAAAAATATAAATTTGCCGAGCAAAAAACGAGCGTTTTTTTGGTGAAAACATTTTTTTCAAAACGCTGCAATTTTTTTAATTTTCAAAATTTTCAAAAGATCCTAGTTTATGGTACGGGGAAAGTCATCTAGTTTAGCATAAAAAATTTTTTCTCAGATACTGGCATTCTGAAGACCTCTACAACTGCAGCCACCCGTGCAGAAATTGCCCAACTTGTTCCCAAGTTCCGATCTGGGCCCGATCGGATTTTCCACATGTGGCCGCAAGGGGGCAGATGGTGTGGCTCGCGTCGGAACCACGTCGCAACAGGTTAGGTTAGACAAGATTATGTCAAGTTTTGTGTTGTGGTCGTGATATTGTTTTGTTTATATCGAACTTGAAATGCCGAAAGCAAAAAGTGAATTGCGGGTTCGGAAGCACAGAATTATTGGTGAAATTTCCTGTATCCGCAATGAAGATGAAGGTAAAGTTTTAATTCACTAGATTCAACATATAAATCATGAAACCAAACTCGTAGATAAAATTCAAAATTATTGTTTCATTTGTTTTTAATTAATGTTTAAATCTAAATATTCTTATTAACAGTGTAATATGTTTATTTCATTTTTAATGTAAATGGATGATTGTCAAAAAGTTGACCATTCTAAGTTTCTATCATTTTTCACATATTCTGTGATTAATTAACTTTTTCTAAATATCAGGGGACGGTTTAGAAAAGTTTCAAAACTTTGGACGACTTCGTTTAGAAATAATAAATAAAAATATTTGGAGAATGCCAAGTGATGCGATTTCCCAAACTACAATTTTAAAATAGAAAATTGCTAAATAATATTGAAAATACTTTTTTAATAATTTGAGCTTATGAAAATCGATTGAAATTAGTTGCCAAAGATGATTATGAATTAATAGTTATATATTTTGCAGTCAAAGATAATAAGAATAAAGACTCTAAGCTTTCAAATAATTTATGTTGTACATAAATTTGGAAAAAAATAAATGAATAAAAACGAAAAATTGTTAGAAAAGAAAGAAGGACTTAAAATTATTTATTATTTAAAACTAAATTTTTAATTTGAATTTACCGCGATTATATCGAAAGATTTTGATGGGACGCCTGTTCGCATTGGATTGTAAGCAATGACGATAGGCACCACTGTAAAGATAAATAATGGTGCAAAGTTTTTTGTTAATTTATCGTTACATTGTGGATCCTCTGCAAGAGAGATGTTTTCAGCTTGCAAAGAAACAGGTAAGCTTTTCCAAACAAACTAATTATAAAATAAATCGTTAAAATGACAGTAATGTTTTTAAGAAAGTTCACAATTCATTTTTAGCTTCTGAAGATTTCCAGCAATGTATTCGAGAAAGCGCTGTCATTTTGAGCTCATTTACTATTTATATGAATAAATAAAATGTTTTAAAGCTTTTTAGAATTTTATATGTTCTTGCTTATAATGTGAAAATACAGATTACTTTATACAAAACATATGAATTTCCGGACTAGTAATGTTATAGATTAAATGCTTTTAGTATTTTTTCGAATATAACCTCTCTTTTTAAATCTCTTTCCACATGCCCCATGTGCGTTAGTCAATCAATATCCATGTGGAGAGTTTGACACCGGTAAAGAATTTAAGGCCAATACGTTTTTAACCTATGTTTAAAAAAATAAATATTGCCATTTTACGTTTTAAACATCAATTTTTTTCAGAAAATGATTCTCTTGGTCACTTTCAAGGCAATGGATTCTTGCACGAGTTTATCAAAAACCAGAACTGGCAATACGACCGCAACTGAATCTTTGATAAGGCTGAGAAAAATGTGAGGATAGTTCTTTTTTTATTTGCTATAATTATTACTTATAATATAATTGATTTAATCATGATTGTTTTTTTTTTCTATTTAGATGACTTGCTGATCAGGAAAATTAGGGGTTTGAGGGATGAAATTAGAGAAGTACAGGCTAATAAAGTTTCTCTAATGAATATGTTCGAGGATCTTTCCTGCACAAACTACTCAAAATTTCTGCACGAGCGATTTACAACTTCATTTTTGAATGACTCGACATTGGTGTGTATAACTCGGCTTACAGTTGATATTTTTTCATTAAATGTTGTGTATTAATTTGTCAATAGTATCTGAATATGTCCTAAAAATTGTAAAATATTTGACAGCATTGTTTTTTTATTAGTCCCGAAAAATCACCTCCATTTTCCGCCCGAGAAACTAGACTAGCCCCTTAAATTTGATTTGATTTAAAATAATAAATTTAAATAGACTACGTAACCCCTTACCCTAAATCACTGAAAAAATAATGAGGTCAACTATTTAGTTTGTAAGATGGTACTGCTATTTTATTAGTTGGGAAAACCATTTTCTTAGTTGTTTGTACTCATTGAATAGACACTGAAACTAATGATGTTGTTGTGCCCAATAACAAAATAGCAGTATCAACTAATAAAATAGCAGTACCATATCTTACTAACGAAATAGTTGGCCGAACTAACCATTTTTTCAGTGAACGCATTTTAGAACTTTTAACTTTATTGCATAACGTATTATTGGATTACTTTCAGTTATTTCTTAAAAGCTTCTTACTCTGTGAGTAATTCTGAAATACCATTCTTAGAAATATGTATGCGTGCTTCGTAATGTTTTAGTGAAAGGTTAAATAGCAATAAACTTCTCATAAAATTCATATACATCAACACTATGTTTCTTGGTCCTTCAATTTTCTATTTTTTTCGTATTATTACGGATTATAAATAACGAATAAAATGTTTTATCCAGTTTAGAAACATATTTATTGTTGGAAATCTTTGGGAAAATATAATAAGCTTATTGAATTATTGTCAGTGACTCGTGAGAACTATATTTAATCTTTAAAACAAATGTTTTAATAATTGAAAATCTCGAAATAAACCATCGGGGCTGAAAATTCTGAACGTTTCATGTAGTAAATTGTGAAGTCACGGTACGTTGAATATCTATAAGTAAATTATTAGCTAAGTTAACGCGGAATATGAATGTTGAGCGTGTGTGAATGTCGTCGCGGATCCTGTGAACGATAAATTTTGAAAATTGGCTCATCGTTTCTCGCGTCGTGATACCGCCCTCGTGTCAGAAGTGGTAGTGGCAGGTACCCGACAGACCGGCTGGTAAGCGGCTAGCCGAAATGCTCAACATTGTCAGGCAACATCTAGTCAGCCAAGCCAGCCAGTAGGAAGAGTCAGGATCGAGTCAGCCGGCCGAGAGAGTGCCAGTCTACCGTGGGCGCACGTCGCGGAACCACGTGCAGCGGCCCTTTCCGTCATTTCTGCTCTCTAACACGCTTTCTCGAATACAGTATAGAAACTTTCACATAAATTTTCATTCATTATAAATGCATGCTCAAATGTTCGCGAGTGAGTGACATTACGAATGGAAAATTATTATCGTAATTTGGAAATACACACAGGATGTTTTTGACAGTTTCGAAGTCAGTGCACGTCAAATCTTCAGAGTTCTCGTGATGTGATTTAAATTGCATAGACTAAAGCAACTCAGATCGATGGTCCTGAAATATGACACCTAAGTGTTAAGTAGGTAGTCATATTTTCTTGGAATGTTACTAAAGAAAGTGTTTTATTTACAATCGGCTTTTTTAATTTGGTTCAAATGTATCAATTTTATAATAATCATAATTTACGATATTTTTAAAAGTTTTCTTCTTCGAGAACGTTAACCATCACAGTAATCAAGAATTAAAAATTGACTACATTCATAATTGAACCGTCCAATTTAAAAAATTCTTGTCACAAATTGAAGTCTGCGCATTTTTTAAATATTTAAAGTTTGTAATTCTTTTTAAAATATTTTAAACATTAATACGAATATATTTACATGCATGAAAAAATAGATTTTGCTTAATCTATTTTACTGTGATATAAAAATTTCGATTTGGTTCCTCTCAAAGTATTCTTAATTAATAGCACGAATGCTAGATAAGGAAACTTGAAATATATACTTCCGCAAAGGTGTTCCCTCAAAATTACATATAATTATAAAAGACTGATTCATTATCAATGGAAATAAAAGTTATTAAATATATTTCTGGCTATGCGAAGCAAAAGTACACTTAATTCACAATTATTATTGTAAATATACAAGTTTTTCAAACATTGTGCATTTTTTAAATTCTTTAAATGTATTGTTAATTTTAATTCCTAATACTTAAAAATAATTTCAAAAGATGTGATTGTTGTAAACAGATGTAGGAAGTGACATCATATACTAAAAAATCAATTTTTAAAGGAAGTGTTTATTCGTAAAGGTTTTTAAGGGTACTATCGAAAATCTTTGAGCTTATTTGGCGGAGCTAGAAAAGGAGAGGGGATGTGTTCATCCAGCCGGCTTCCATCGGAAAAGCTGGATTTGATTAAAATTAAAAATCAAATTCAATTTTAGTGATAAAAATTCTAAACAATCTGTCGCATGTAATCTCCAAGCATTCCAACGAATTCGTATATCAACAAAAATGTACAGCCCAATATATGAACGAAAATGTAAAGCTTTAAAAATTCTAGGGGAGAGTCAGGTGGTATCGGTCACTCAAGTATTTCTAATAATAATGTAGTCGCTAGGGATAAAAAAGAATAAAAATACTGACCGATAATAAAAAACAAATCATCGCAGGTGCTTGCGCTTCCACAAAACGTTATAAGAGTTTATTTATCGTTATTTCGACTGCTCCATGAAATATGGTATCAAATTCGGGCAACTCTATATGAAGAAGCAGGTAAGAGAGCTGCTTTGTATATGGAAGCAAATCCATTTTGATTGATTTTTACGTTTTGATTTTTACGCATTGACTTTTGTTGATGAAATAAACAAATGTAGGCCATTCTGCAGCGTGTAATAAAATATTATGGGATTTTACGCAATATTTTCTATTTTATAAAATTTGCTGATGTTGTGTTACGTGCTTCAGAATGATACGATTTTTTATTTTATTACAAAAAATCGAACTGTCAACAAATAAATTTGAATCCATATCCAGAGAACTTAAACTTGAATCATTGTACGGTGTTAGCCGAACTGATTCCATATTGCATCGAGGAGTTAATTTGTGTTTATTTATCAACTTTAGGTAGAAAATAATATACATCAAGCATAACAAATTCTGGCCGGGGATGCCCGACACGAAATGACCGGAGTGGTCCGACTGAGAGTGAATTTATGTATCCCAATCAAAACCAATATTTTGTGACCAAGTAATTTTTCAAATATTGTGTGTTTATAATTTTAAAATGACACTTTGGCACATTTTAAAAAGATACAAATATTGATTTATGATCGCAGCAAGCACAGATGATTCGGAATCATGAAGATAAAGTTGCTAGATGAAAAATTTAGTTAAATATTTCTGTACAATTCTAAATTTTGGGCGTTAAAGGAACAATATAAAATGTCTTCGCTTTTTTTGCAACGTATACTCTTATTTCTATATACATAAATAATATATACAGAAATTTTCTTTTAATTTCTCATGAATCAATAGTAATCTTTTGAAACTACAATATTCTCAACTTTGTGGCAGCAATCCGTAAAAGTGACCAAAATAAAACATCATAATTTAAAGACTAATCTGAAAAATATCTGGTTGAGTCCGCCGGTGGGAAAGCAGATTTAAAATTCTGAGTCTGCATACTTAAAATCAGGCATACCCAACAGTTTTATCCGCATCTACTCAGAGGAGACGAACGCTACACCCGGAAATTGCTTTTATGGGGAGGTTTAGCGCATATATATCAATTTTAATTACGCGATGGAAAATTTCTTCTTAAGAGCGTACAAACTGGAAATTCTTTAAAATTAAATATTTAAATTAAGCAATTTAATAATAATAATTAAAAGGCTGTTCAAGCATTAGGTCATATACGTACGGAGAGGAGATGAGCTTGATTGCGTTATGTTACATTTTTCAAAAATATTTCCTCAAGTAAAAGATTTTTATTTTGTTTGCTATTTGAGAATGACAAGATTTATTTAAAATTTCTTAAAGAGGTCAAATTTTTTTCGCTTTTTTAATACAGCTTAAATATTAAATAAGTAGACATGATGTATTATGCGAGACGTCTAAATAAAACATAGAAGAAGAAGAAGAATTTGTTTCTTAAAGTCGGCCTTTCATACACATTTTTAAGTCGCCTGTATGAAAGCCAAGTGTGTTGACCAGGCTAACCTAACCAAACATTAAAAAAAGCATTTTAATAATAATCGACAAACTAAAATAAAAATACTTAATGCATTGATTGTTCTTTAGAAACAAATACATTTGTCATCAAGAAAGTTCTCTGAACTCTCTTCTTATCGATCCGAGCATCAGAAGTTGAAACCAATTTATGTGCTGCTGATTGCTTGTTCATGTCGATATGGAAAGAAGAGAAAATATTTATTGCGTAGGGATTATTAACATTGGAGACTTTTTACCCACTAGAAAATTTCTTAATGTACAACGTATATTATTAAACTTAAATTAAATAAATCTTTGTTAGTTTATTTATGTAATTAATTTAATGATTTATACAGGAAATCAAAGTAAAGATTTTACATAAATTTATTGAAATTCCATAGTACGTATCTGCCACTGAAATTCCATAGTACGTACCTGCTGCTGAAATTCCTAAGAGTTAAGCTCATTATTAAACTCTCTCGAATGAAAAATATCTTCCTCGAGAAAAATTCCAGGAAAGATAATATATTAGCAGAAGAGAAATCTAAAAGTCGTTGAAACAAGAAAGACATATTTTATAAAAATATAAAGGAAAAATTCTCAATTCTAAAGCTGACCGGAATATTAAAATTGATTATAGTATACCCTAGAGAGAGTCCGTTGGCTTTGACATAGCGAAATGAGATTCAATCAGCTATACAGCTGAATTGTATAAAGGTAGTATACAGTATGATATTTTGAAGCAGATTTGTAAATGAAACTGAAAATTTTTTATAATAAAATATACGTGACTTCATAAAAAAGCCTTTATTCTTCATATTCTTTAACATTTTTAAATATTGCTTGAAATTAATTGCTTGAAGATGTATCTAAGAGCATTGGTAAACAGAATGTCACCTATGTATTCATAAAAGGCATATGTCACTTCCATAATATAGTTCTTCGTGCTGAATGCAAATCTGACCTTCATTTATTAACTATATGTCAGGTCTTTAGATTTATTAGATCAAACATGTTGTAAAAAAATCACGAACTGCGCTAAAATGAAGTTCAAGAATATTTTAAACAAAAAGGAGTACTTGCTTCAATGCGTTTTTAACAATCAATACGACCAATACCTTACTTTTGCAATAGCTCGAACGTTTCTGGAGGTAGACACAAAAACTTTGAAAAAATCGGAATAAACAAGGTTTTATAGAAAAGTTTTTCCTCTCGCAAATATTTTTGTTCAAACGAAATAGGGGTAATAACCTTAGTTTTCCAATGCATAAGAAATGTAAGACCAACTCCGAACGTTCAGAAGATACATTATATGGAAACCACCTCCTTCTGTGAAGTAGATAATTTAAAGTATGTGATTATTCAAGGCTTATATATTCGACTTGAATTCTATTGAATTTACTGAAATTTACACGAATTCTCTTAAATCTACCGAAACTGAATTGCAGTGTATTAAATTCTCATGAGATCCCTTCAATTTCTATGAATGCATTCCATTGAATTCTCTTGAAATCCTCTGGATTCTATTGAATTTGCTTGAATCCCTGCGATTGTTTGTGTGTGTGTGTGTGTGTGTGTTTAGAGCCGGATCAAATGACACTAAATTTTGTTTGCCCTGTAAACTAAATTTTGTTAAACACGCGGTGGTTTAATGTTTAGAAGAGAAAAAATTATCTATTTTTAAAATACACCAATATTTTAAGGATAAAATTTATTCACTTTGATGAAATGAATCTATCCCACATAGCACACTTCCCGAAAAACCCAGGTCTTTTTTTAGGACATGGTACTTTTTAAATTTTGTTTTTGAAAAATTGGGACTTTGAAACAATAGGGAAGAATAATGAATAAATAATAGACAAAAGTTATTCGCCCAAAAATATCTACAAATTTTTTAATCATAATTTTTATTTTTAATAGGGGGCAAAATAAAGAACAAATATTAAAGTGATCATGAAAAATAAAATGTTTAAATTATGTTGAAATACCTGAATAAGCAGTACCGGACCGCCGTACAGAAATAAATATAAAATACACTTTACATGTAGAAAATTTAGAATTTTGGAAAAATCAAGTGCGAAGCACAAAATACAAGATAAGAATGTGTTCGTTAAAGCCGAAGGAGCCGAGAGAATTCACGATCACCAAATTACAGTTGTCGATGCTTTGACCTTTAATTTTAAAAGATCTGTGCACCAACCTGGAGTATAAAGACCGAGCACGTAGCTTGAGGCAAATACATTATCAAGCGCGAATTGCGAGATAAATATATTATAGAGCGCGAATCGCGAAATACAAAAGACTCACCCAAACATTATTTATATTCTTTTGAATTTTCTGTTGCATCTCTCTGATTGAATTTATTAGTTTAGAAATGAAATGCTTAAAAAATCCCTTCTAGAGAAGAATAATTTGACCGGATTGAGACCGATTGGCAGGTGAATCGTTTTGAATTGATATTAATAGGGAGAAAGTTTGTTTATCGTTCTCAATAATTTTCAATCGGGACAAGCGTTTGAATCGTTCGCAATCGGGTAAGTGCATAGAAAGGCCGTTCGGAAACCTAACCTTAAAAACCGATCAAAAACGCGTGCCGTTTTTGTAATTTATTAGTTTATTGTTATTTGTCCTATGAATGCTTGATGTTGTATATTAAATACAATTCCTTAAGATTGCTCAATAAGATATGCACTGTCCGTGCGTGTTTTCTTCTGCCCGCGACGTACGATGAAGATATATGTATATTATATTTCACGGCTGACTTCAAAAAGTTTTCCCAATGTTTTGAAATCCGAGGAAGTGGACAAGAAATAAAATATATAATGTTCTTGTAAATGACAAACAATTTCATGTACGGTAAAGCGATAGTCGATACTACCGGTATATGGGCGATTTTCAAATAAATTTCAATTTGTATGTCCCTCGATGTTTATTCGATGTTCCTATAACATTTTTGACCTACTAAGGGAATCAAAGCACATATGGTGGTCTAGTTTATTAGTCCATACAGAAAAAGTACACAAAAATTACATTCAGGCATACCGTTTTTGCAATTAAGTAGTCAGTTTTTTACCCTCCCTACAGTGTCCCTCCCTCAGATTCACATACTTGAAATGTGACTGAACTGGTAACATTTTTTGTTATAATATTGGCCTCCGGCACTTTTTTAAAATATATGATGCAGTTCAAATTGCAAATACTAACATGCTAGAGATTATAAATACTGACTGAAAGAATCATGCTTATATGTCTGTCCCTCGGTTTGTTAAAAAGTCCGAAGCCTCTATAATTTTAACGAATTTGAGGTCATAATTCGTATTATAATCAATTATAATTATGAAAAATTAGTATTTTTCATAAAATTTAATAACCCAAGACGTTTTCAGAGTTTTTAAATTGATTAAATCCTCGTAAGCCGTCTGAGAACACGGGAAAAACTATCGGTTAACCTGAATAACAACACCAAAGCCTCCCAAAAAAAAAGAGGTACAAACGCAATATAATTTTTTTTCTTCAAATTTCCCCATAAAATTCGAAGGGTTGATGGAGTAAAATACTTTCCCAAAGTTGGAATTATTTTTTTTTAATTGTGCGTTATACAGGGTGTCCCAGTACTCAAGGTACATTTTCATATTTTTGAATTCCTCATAAAAAATGGAGTTGAAAATACTAATAAAATTTTGTTGTAAAGTTAATAATTAATGAGTAATTAACCATTAAAGATTAACCAATGGGAAGCATGCGTTAGATGGACGACAATCCTTGTGTCACTGATGAGGGTGTGTGCGTAAAAGAGGAATTTTAAATTTGCAGGAGGTTGTGAATATCAGTGGTGCAATTCCACACGGCAACTGAGCGACGAGATATTAAGTCTTAGACAATATCTTTTCCTTTAGAATACTTGTCGAATCACTGAAAAGGTATTGTTTGATGACAAACTCTTATCCGTTTTCTAAAAGACGCCAAAGGTCAGCAAAGTTGGGTATTATTGAAACTTCTCCTTGCTTTCTAAAAATAATTCAGATGCCAGCGAGGTTGAAAATTATATACAATTCTTATGATTTTCAGAAAATAATGAATTGCTTCCGGTGGCATGATGGAAATTGATGTTTTAAAAATATTTTGGGTAGTTTTCTAAACAGAGGAGACACCAGACGAAGTCTCGATTTGACGACGAACCCTTACAATATAATTAAAAATAGGACAAATGCCACCAAGATTGGAAATTATTTAAACTTTTCATAATTTTCAGAAAATAATGTATTACTTCCGGTAGCATGGTCGAAATTGGTGAATTCAAAGTGGTTTGAGTATTCTTTATACTTGGGTTATAATTTGGGTACTTACTTGGATAGATTATACTATTTTTGAAGAAAAATTTTTTAGTGTACAGTTTTTGTTAAAATGGCAATAAAAAAATAAATTAAAAAAAAATGTTATTCTCATTCATCATTTTTTGAAAATGTGCAGAAAACATGTTTTTTTTGTATTGAGTTAAATGCAAATTTTTTATAAAAGATTCAGTATGATTAGTCTGCAATTTTTTGCAGCTGAAAAGCAAAATTATAACATATTTTTTTCATTCAAGCTGCAGAAATTTCAGGTTCGACGTATTTAACTTATTCCAAAATTTAGACATAAAATTTGCAAAAATTTGTTTTTGTTAATTTCCAATTTGATATTATTGTTAACTAGTAAAAACTGTAGATATGAAAAATTTGCTTGAAAAATATTATAATCTACCCAAATAACTACCCAAATTATAACCCAAGTATAAAGAATACCCAAATAACTTAGAATTATTTTCTGAAAATTATGAAAAGTGTATATAATTTCCAACCTTCGTGGCATTTGTCCTCTTTTTAATTAAATTGTAAGGGTTTGTCGTCAAATCGAGACTTCGTCTGTTGTCTCCTCTGTTTGAAAAACTACCCAAAATATTCTTCAAACATCAATTCCGATCATGCCACCGGAAGCAATTCATTATTTTCTGAAAATCATAAGAATTGAAAATAATTTTCAACCTCGCTCGCATCTAGCCTAATTTTGAAAATGGGCAACAATTTCCAGTAAAAATAAGACCTTCTTCCTTGTCTTCCCTCATCGACAAACTACCGAAAAAACTTATAAAACATAAATTTCAATCATGCAACTCAAAAGTTATGCATTATTTTTAGAAAGCAAGGATAAGTTGCAATAATACCCAACTTTGCTGACTTTTGGCGTCTTTTAAAAAATCGATAAGAGTTTGACGTCAAACAAGACCTTTTCAGTGATTCGACAAGTATTATAAAGGAAAAGATATTGTCTAAGACTTAATATCTCGTCGCTCAGTTGCCGTGTGGAATTTCACCATTGATATTCACAAGCTCCTGCAAATTTAAAATTCCTTTTTTACGCACACGCCCTCATCAGTGATACAAGGATTGTCGTCCATCTAACGCATGCTTCCCATTGGTTAATCTTGAATTGTTAATTAGTCATTAATTATTAACTTCACAACAAATTTTTATTAGTATTTTCAACTCCATTTTTTATGAGCAATTCAAAAATATCAAAATGTACCTTGAGTACTGGGACACCCTGTATATCACTTAAAAGTTGCAAATAACAACTCTGAAGCTGAGGACTCTGAAGCCTTTTGACTACTCCGAAGCCTTTTTTTGCACTCGCTGGTAAAAGGTGCAAAGTCGCATTGAAGAGAAAGAAAAAAATGTTTTAAATGTACTTTTGTTTCAAGTTCTGCTTAAACTTCTTCATAAAATATTGTTCATAGATATTTGTTTTACGTTAAACTCTTCTTATACAAATTCACGTCAAGGAGATAAGTTTAAATTGTAAAAATCAAATTTGTAAATAATCATTTAAACAAATTTTCAATAAATTGAAAAAAAAATCCGAAAAATTTCTAAAAAATTCTTTGACAAATTGAAAAAAAAAATTTTAACAAATTTTCGAACAAAATTTTCAGAAGAAATTTCAAAAAAATGTTTGAGAAAAATTTTCAAAACAGATTTTTAAAACAAATTTCAAAAAAAAAATTGAAATAATTTCGAA
>CAKNWU010080250.1:0-18394 GCA_932072015.1 Andricus quercustozae | reverse complement strand
CATTTTTAATCAATTCTAAGGGAATATTTAAAAACATTTCAAAAAAAATTTTAGTTTATATTTATAAATTGTAATTTAACAATTGAACAATTATTAATTTATAACGAATTTAAATTAAAATAATTTAACTTCTAATTTTGAAAGTGTTCAGTTAAATATTAATAATATTTACGGGAACGTAACCTCAGTTTTTAGTTGTCATTAAACACGGCGCTCACTCGCACACTTCTCGCGGGAGAAAAGGAGATAGCAAATCACAGTCCGCAGGACCGATTGGCCATAATGTGCTGATTAGAAACGTCTGAGCTGGGCAGTAAATGTACAGTTACCGCAGTCAAAACTCGAGGCGTTTTGTACAGCATGATCGGTCTCCTTATTATTACTCCGTGATATGTATACATACAATTATTATTATTTCTCTCTCTCTCTATCTCTATCTGTTTCTCTGTCTCTATTAGTTCGATTTTCCATTATCATTAAACCTGAAAATTGCATCAAATTGTAATCCCATTTTTCAATTTAAAGAAATAAAAAATTTCGAATAAGGTTTCATTTGATATAGCTTTTCTCGAAAAGTAAATAAAAGTTGTGCCTTTTGAATCAGAATGAACCATAAATTAGAAACAGAGATGTTATAAAATAAGCTGGGTTGAAGTACGTAATTAGGTAAGTACTTAATAGCAGAAGCTCTACAGCAACGGAGGCGCACTAAATTTTGATAGGCAAACTTTTGATGATACGTAATTGAACACGAAAAGATGGATACGCATGACCAAAGATCGTAGAGTACGAAAGAAATCGGCACACGCCCGCTGATAAGTTTATGCGAATTTAAAAACTGGTATGATATAATATCCTCTATTAATTACGTTATTATAAAAAAGGTCATGAATTAATTTCAATTATCCTTAAAATTAGTGTACAATTACAAACCAAAAAAACAATTATTTTTTGTTGTGCATTGATAAATATTCGGAGATTGATCAGTTTTATTTCCACTTCAGCTCCTATTATTCTAGATCCAAAAGACAAGAAGCTTTCATTGACTTATCCATCCAAAGTTCGAAGACCGATTTACGGCAACCGGCAGGGTACTTTCATCTTTTTATTGCGGCGCTCATGCAGGGAAGTTGCCAAAGTAAATATTGCGAAAGTAGACTTGATCTGATCTAATGCACGATAGTGTACTCTGGAGCATCGAGCATATATCCGGAAGGAATAGATTCATTTTTGGCCTTCGATCGAGGATGTTTGCTCAAAATTTACTCTGTTTGCGAGATCGTAGGCGGAGTTTGTCGGATTGATAGATGATAGACACTGATTTCTGATTAGCTGGTCTAACTTTGATGGTGAGTCGATTGATGTCACGCATGCAAGCCCATTCTAATCATCGTTAACACCCTTCCAATTACCCACAAACGTTCGCGTCATACGATTGGAAAGAGATGTTTTCGTACCGTTACATATTCCTGATCTCAGATAATAATGAATTGTTTAGTCGTAATCATTGCTGACGACATTGCTTTCCAAACCAAGGGAAAATCGGTGTGAGATATTTCTTAGGATATTATAAAATAATTGGAATTATTTCATTGAATACATTAAAGTAATTTGGAAGTGGTAATCAAAATAACATATTCATGAGTACGAAGTTTTTTGGTCGAAAATCGGAATTGCCAAAAAGATAACAGAGTTGTGACACGAAGACCAATAGTCGTATCATTCGGATGGGAGTTGGACCTTCAGTGTGTTTGCCATCCAAATTACATCTGCATAATAGCTGTGGTGGGTTATCGACCTCTGAGTTGTTCCTCCCTTCGTCAGAGGATCGTGTCACAGCGTTCGAATTACGCGCCGTGCACTCAAAATTAAATAGGAACGGCGTTCGCTCCTAGAATTATGATTTCAAACCCTCTGGATTGCTATTACCTGAATCCCATAGGGTAATTAAAATTTTGATCGATTATGTTTAGTGAACTATGACTGGTTTTGTAAAATCTATTATCTTTCTATTATAGGATTTTATAGCCTGGTCTAGAAAAAGATAAATAATTTAAAGTCTCGATTAGTAAACTCGTGGTTCTTGTGCTTTTTATGTCGTACATAAAGGAAGTTGATCTTTCAAGAAAGCGTTGATAAACTTTTAAAATTAAAAAGGTTCAGTTGTCAAATGTCCTACATACTACTCCACAAATCATCATTTTCGGACTATTTCATTCGTCCGTGATTGTAGGCAAAAAGGATACAATGACAAACTCTGGCTAATGACCTGTGTCAAATTGTATGTTGTATCCATTTGACCACTAGTTTCGAATTACCTTTTATTGCAGGTTTTTTGTTGTTTCAAACATATTCGTCCAACAAATTCGTTGAACTTTGCTTAGAAGCTTTGCTTATAAAAAAATTAGCTTGTTGAATGGTAAGCACTAGGAAGATGGTAAATTCATTCGTAGATAGTCGCTTAGATTTTAAAATGAGGTAAGAAAAGAGTTTTGAGTTGTGGGGTAACTCTGATTTTTACATAAAGTGATAAACAGCATACAAAGTGTAACACAAATCTCACTTAGCTGGCAAGCTTGCACTCTATTTTTCACATTTCAACCTCCAGCAGACTTTGCGGTCATTCCTCATGCGTTGTCAAGAATTCTGCCATAGGGATCGATGAGTCACACTGCAATATGTAAATGTATATGCAATTAAGTACACATATTTCATTAACACGACACAAGAACATTATTGATTCCATTATTTATACAGAAAGTAACGGGAGTACAACGATCAGGTAAGTTGTAAAGCATCGATAAACAATAAACATGCCTGTGAGCCTTTTTTGATACCTAAAGGCGAATTTATCCCTATCTGGTTTTGGTACAAAGAAATTCCATTGGACCTTGTCACAGGGGGTTCGAAACGAAACGGGAATGAAAAACCGGGTGCGAACGAAGGTTCCGACAAAAGAAAACCGGGTAATGCTCGAATAAAGGTAAAGCCTAGCTAGCTGGCAACACGCCTTGATAAAATCTCCATAATGGCTGAATTCGGAGCGGAATTACCAGTGCTTCTGTTTCCCGACACCAAGCGGCTTGAGTGCCGCAGGGTGGAAGGAAAGGGGTAGCGACCATTACGTAATTATGCCGAGTCCAGCTTGATGCGAGCCAAATAGCCGTAAAACCTCCTCCTGGAGAACGAAGATTCTACAATATTTGCGGAACTTCAAAAAATTCGTATGACCCTTGGAAAGACCGCACATCTTCTCCTAAGAGATAGTCAGTCTTTCAGCTCGAAATGGTTCTAACGAACCATTTTGGAACAAAGATATATGACAATATATAAGCAAAAAAACTAAAATGCCTTTAAAATCCTTTTAAAAGATAAGAATTTGAGGTGCAAAGTTTGTAAAAGAGTGGAAAAAAAGTTGTAAAAAAATACGATAGATCTGTAAAATGACTTTTTTTTAAATCGGGTTTTCTGTTGTTTTTAACGCAATAAGCAAATCATACAGTTTAGTAATCTAAAAATTCTCTTCCAAAAGATTTTTAGAGTGGTTTTTCGGATGTTTTCAAAAAGTATAAGAATTTTTCAAAGTTAAGGTGCAATTTTTGCCTGATAAAAAAAAATACATTTTCGTTAATTTTTTTTTTTCTTAAATACACCTTTTACATATATTCGGGAACAAGTTAAAATAATTGGATTATCGTTGACGCAATTTACACCGGTGCCAAACATAAGAGAAAAGGAAAGAGATTATAGCTCTATGAAGTCTATGTGCGGCGTACTTTGCTCCTAATTTTCAGGTCCAATTCGAGCTTTTTCGAACATTTGTCATCGAGAAAACTTGCCTTATATTACGCGCCGGGTCACTGACAACCCAGTTGGTGACCAGATGGTTAACTTCTTTGCGATGAAATTTATCGTAATCACTTTCTGGCCTACTTTCCAAGCTGGTAATCAAAGTGCTATAAGAATCTGGTAAACTACTCAAGAGCTTTGCAGCTACTAGATTGTCCTTTAGTTGCTCCCCATGAGCTGTTAATTTGTTGATTGGCCTCCACTAATAGCACGATACTTGCGCAAGCTTGATCATCCCGTTGAGTTTATGCTTCAATCCCTGGGTATGGAGCGTTTTTACAAATTACGTCCCAGAATTTGTCCATGATTAATAATAATTCTATTTTGTACCATCATATTTGATAATTTTCATTATTTAACTTATCCACTGAAAAACGGATTCACGTACTGTCTCCCATTTTTGTCACTTCCTATTTTGTTCGAAACCAAAAACATGACAAAAACTACACGTAGACGCGAAAAAAACTGTCTACACGCACTTTAACTGCATCTTGTGCATTGAAAGGATTGCACATATACACACAGTCTCCTTGAATTTCCTTAAATGTATGCTTTGCACTGAAAATAATGCCCAGCGTACACAAAAATACACTGTCCACTTGAATTTCCTTCAACTGTACCTTTCCTTATACTTCATACCAAACTTAACTCTTTGATCTCTGGGCCCATAACCTGTTAGAGAAAAGTAAACCAGTAATAAAAATACGTAGAAAGAGATTATTTTAAGTTCAGAAAAAAGAAATACACTCCGTTATAAAACATTATTTTGAAATATCGACTGAAATACTGCAAGAGACGGACAAACATAGACTGAGTTGAGTAATGTAGACTATTGATGTTATTTTTTCGATCAGGGTAATTATAATTAATTAATTTATGATGTTAAATTTTGCCGATTACTGGCCCAATAATTTTTGGAGAAATAAGAAAAAATCTGCCTCAGCCCGGATTTGAACCGGGAACGCCACTATTCACAAGTGGAGCGACATTTTAGTGATCAATACTAATGCGCATAAATTCACCGAATCTGAATATAATTTAGAGTATTGATGTTATTTTGTCGACCAGAGTAATTAATTAATTAATTTGTTATGTTAAATTTCATAGAACCCCTTCCACTTTTGAGAAAACCTTACAATGATAGCTATAGATATATATGTTAAATGTATCCCTGTAGGATCTCATATATAAGAGATTTTATCAGAAATAGTTATGGAAGATATTGAGTTGTATGTCTTACAAGAATGTCAACTTAATATTTAGAAAAGAGACTTTGGAAGATGGCTAAATTTTTTTCCAGCCACCCTATCCAACATAAAATCGGAATTATTAAAAATCTGGTTGATACTGCAATTCTTTTAGCTTAGCCTTTTTTCACCGTAGCAGTTTAAAGTAAGTTACAAAGTATCTTGATTATAAAAATTATTCCACCTCTTTTATTGAAAAACACATAAAAAACGGCTAACTGAGTTGGATTCTAAAAGGAACCAGCTTCATAGCAATGATGTTGTAACCAATAGTAACGATATGGTAATAATTGTAAAGACAAAAATCGTCTCCATCCGATTCCTTGGTTGCATTTCTAACAACATCAAGAGACTTTCAAATTATTATGAAATTAAGACTGTTTTTAAAGTTGATAACAAATTCGAGAAGTTTATCAAACTACGTAAGGATAAAGGAGGTTTCTTTTGATCAATGTAACGCAACCGATAAAATCACTTGTTCCTGCGATATCACGTATATCGGTCAAACCAATCATCCTGTTTATGTAAGAACTATTGTAGGACCAGTTTTGTAGAAATGGATTTTACAAACAGAGAAGTTAGTAAAAATATGAACATCGTTTCTTACATAACATTACTTTATTTTGTTCCACGTATTTCATTAAAATAATTAAAACCTAGTTACTGTTGCTCGGAACATTTGGCCGAGCCATGGATACTTACGCCAATGAACATTTTTAACGACTAAATTATCGAAAAATTCCCATGCAAGCGCTCATACATCAAGATGGAGGTGTCTATCTTATCATTTTTTCACAATATTATATCATTTTTCCAGTCCAAAATTTTATTTTTGTCAACAATTTTGACAATAGTCTTTCTACATTAATTTCTCTGCAGAACTAAGATACTTTCTGATTTTAATCTGGAAGTTTTCGGAGTAATATATACTTTGATTTTCCACTTTCTATGGTTTCTTCTAGACGAAAAATAAAAAAAGAAGAAACTACCATCTCATATTTTCTATTTTTATATATACATTTGTACTGCATAACTGGAGTTAAATTTTTGAAAATGTGTATTTCAATAAGAAAATTAATCAAATTATCGGTTTTAGATGAACTAACTTGGAAAATGCAAGATACGGCCTTATACCTCAGCGTCAACTACCGCTTCCGTGCAACCATAAACCTTTAATCTACTTCCGAACTATGCTGCGGCCAGGAAGTTTTAATCTACTTGCGAACAGTTCAAGCATAGAGCGGCGTTCGAAACTAATCAAAGCACACTCTTTTTTCCGAGTCGAAGTTTCCGGAGGCCATTCTTGCTGTTGGAGGCTTTTCAGGCCAGACTGGAAAAGCAATCGCAGAGTAATTTGCAATAGATGCGATTAATTTGTCTGAACAATAATAGGCGAGTGGGCTGTGTTGCTATCTCAACCGGTGCACGATAGCCATTCATGCTAATCCTTGAGCCGCGTCGAGCCGAGAGTGCACCCCTTCTAAAAGTCCTTGGTCCAGCCATCTCGCTCGTCTCCTCGACCTCTAGTGCCAAGTCCACCTCTGCCATGAGCCTTTAGAGTCCAATGATGCTAGACTATCGATCCTCGCTCTGAGAGCTGAGCAAAAGGCTTGAACTCGATGTTGGGGTTAGGCATCTACCATCCTTGATGGGGAGTGAGGAGGAGGAAGTGTCATTCGCCCGACGTTTCTAGCCTCCATAGGCAACTTCTCCCCTTCTGAAACTTTAGTTATACTTTCAGGGGTTGAGAACAAGCATCCCAATAAACTGAATCAACCAAGTTTCAGGACGAGTTTAGGTTAAACTATCAGCTACCTTGAACTGACCACAGTCAGGAACTTGCCTCTTGTCTTACACACGTGTCTTATGTCTCTCGTGGTTTGTTGGATTAAATTTAGGGTATTTAACTTCTTGATTTTGAAACGAGTTTTTCAGCTTAATATTTCTTTAACGAATTTTGATAGATTTCTCAATTCATGTGTCAGGCGAATACAGAAAAACACGAAAAATGCATTTTCTAAAAACCGAACATTCGCCACATTTCACTATGTGCGATATAACCCCATGAGCCACATTATCCAATGTGCCGTTTTACCTCAACACGCAAATTTCATCATTTGCCAAATGGCCCCACGAGCCTAAAATTGTACCATGTGCTAAATTACACTGTGTACTAAATTTCCCGATATAGGACTTTGCTCCAAACTTGTACCACTTAGTCGCAATCTTATACAAACTTTGTCATAATTTTTTATAAATTTTTATTAATTATTAAACCCGGCAATATTCTTATCTGCTTCGGTTTTCATGTTTCTTAACATTTCATAAAGCTGTATGAAAAGAATGTTTCTGCCCCACCCATCTCTGAAGTAGGCCTTTCCATGTCTCTAAATGGTGCGCAAAGTGCTTCAATCCGGTTAACTGTGCAAGAATAATATTAGGATATGCGAAGTTTGAAATATAGTTATTGCATACACGAATGATATACATAAATAAATTCATCTTATGGAATCTCGATAAAGGGTTAGGTTCTTTGTTTATTTAAGTAATTTTTCTTTAATTTGATAACAAACTTCATATAAAATGCAAAATCAATAATAATGTAAGTTAATTGTTAAATGGAAATTACCGTATTAATTAAATTCAGTGAACTAAAATTAAATCTCTTATTTTGTCGATTTCAACATTTAAGAAAAAAGTCGAACAATTACGTCACGCATTTACTGCTCAAGTCTAACACAAACAAAGATTACAGTTAAACTGATTTTTTTATACAATGTTATCTCTGCCAAGGCTGATAATTTTGCGATAAGTGGGAAAGAAAATAACTTGTCTTTTTTTAAATGTACATAAATTCACATGAAACACGAACTTATAAATAAATATATTGTCCGTTTAACAATAAGTAAATTATGTTCCAGCTTGCATTTTCTTTGAAAGTGTTTTTACTTTAGGAAGGTTACAAATACTAATAAGTATATTATCTTATTATTTAAAAAAACATTTGCTAAAATGTAGTTTGTGAGTTATTCTCACAGAATAAAACAGAAATGTATTCTTTCAATGTTTCGTGATTGCAATACCTGATTACTAATATATTTCTGTATTTGTTTTACTTTTCATAAATATTATAATATTTGGTAGGATTCAAAATAAAAGCGATAAGTCGGATAGATGATGACTTGTATTTTAACAAAATTTAAATAAGTGTACATGAACCACAAACTTATTAATGAATATATTGTCTCTTTAGCAATAAATAGATCATTTTTCTACTTGATGTTTCCTTGAAAGTGTTTTCACTTTTGGGCTTTTGCAAATACAAATCTTATCTTATCATTGGGTCGTAAGTAATTTATAACTTACATATTTCTTTTGTGATTTTATTCCATATAAAAATTATATTATATATTATATTATATTACTCTATTATTTAAAGCTTTGACATTAGGAAACTGTTATAGGGATTTAGTTTAAAGTTAAAAATGCTTTTAGAAATTGCATTTTCCAGAAAAAAAAACTTTTTAAATTTTGAGTTTCAGCAAGTTGAGTTATGTGAATTTTTCTGCATTCAATATTCAATCATGTTCCTTTGTTTGCAGAATAATGGACGGTTTAAATATTAAGGTGCTTCTGTTTCATCGTCGTAGCAAAAACCAAACATACAGCACGCTTTTGCACATTCCGTGTGATTCTTAAAAAGGTTTCTCGGGTCTTTTCCACAATGGTGTCTTTCCACGCATTTGTTACCTACTTCTTCATATGACCAGAAAGTAGGTGTTTTATGACATTTTTTATCGATTTTGAACGGCAGCAGACAATCTATTTAAAAAAAGAAACGATTTGGTTAATTAAATGCTCATAAATATGTATATTTTTATATTATTCACTTAATTGGGAATGAATTTGATTTCAGATCCAAAAGATATCTGCAGGTAAAGTTTATTTTGATACAAGGTTGGGGGAACAAGGTTTACTATCACAATACAATTACATTTTTGGGCGATAAATAATACGATATGGAACAATTCGTGGTGTGGCGTTCCAAAAGGGCATTAACGAGATTTCGAAAATATTTCAGGAGTGATAAAAAACGCTTACAAAAATCGAATTTCCTATCTAGAAATAAACCTTACTGCTGCGATACGTCACTATTGAATTACAGTTAATGATTTTTTGAGCCCATAATCTCATTTTCTTAAAAAGGACTTTTTACCCTTTTGGAAGTTTACCCGTCATTTGCAAATTAAAATCTGAAAAAGGTGGCTAGGTTTAGCAAAATTCGATGAGCGCAGACCAAATATTTATGGTGTGCCTGGACTTTTGTTTTAATGAAAAAAATTTGAAAAACTCACCATTTCGTGCAGATACAAACATTTTGGTCATTGAGACGATGTACAAAATCAGGACAAGAGCAAAAATTTTGCAATTCATTTTGAAAACTTTTCTTTTTTCAAATTGAATATTTAGAAATGAAAAGCTTGTATTTCTCACAAAATGACTAACAGCCTTCGTTCTAAGGCGACCAGAAACGAATGATAAGACGAAAATGTGCTCTCTATTAATGAAGCCTTGGAGGCTTGGAGGTGCGTATAAGAGCGTCTCTTTCGCACGCGCTGTCTCTATTTTTTTTGTCTCGCTCAAGCATCACGGTCTAATATAAAATATACACACAAATAAAATGTATACATAAAATTATAAAATTAATTAAAATTATAAAAGAAAACTTATATAATATATACAAATAAATTTAGCTTATTGAATATTGATACAGGGCTAAGTTCTTTGTATATTAAATTTTTTTTTAATCGAATGCTAGATTTTATAGAAGAGGCTAAATAATTTATAAAATTAACCAAAAAAAAGATCCTGATGTCAGAGCTCTCAAAATACAATTGTTGATCTTGAAGGGTTCCGTGCAATTTTCTTAGAAATCTAACTTTAACCATATTACTTTATTAGCAGATTAATCGTGCACAGTTTAAATATTTATATACAAATATTTGAAAAGAAAGACCACATGCGTAAAAATTGACATTCTTCATTCATATATTTAAATTATTATAATGACAATCAAAAATTTTAAATTATTTTAAAATATTTTAATTTTAGAACTACAAGATGTGGCTTTAACAGGCCTCCAGGCGACAAAATTTGTTCGATTTTGATTTTTATCTATTAATTTTTCTTATATTAAAATATTGAATTATGAGAGATATAAGAATCATATAGGCGGCGAAGGTAAGTAGCGTCTATGACTGCCCAATTTGAAATTAATTCTCGGTTAAGTATTATATCTTTAATAGAAAGTTAATTACTGTATGATAAATATGAATGATTTAGATTAATAATTCTTTAATTTAAATTTAATTAATTTAAATTGCTTAATAATTTGATTAAAAAAATCAACAACGATAATTAATAATAATTTGACTCTATTTAGTAGCTTTAGCATTTTTGTCTATTCTACCAAAAAAATCATATAATGTATTATCTATAAAATTTAATTTAATTATTCAAACATTAAGCTTTAGTTTATGGTAGGTCTAGCGCAAGAAAATAAAAAATCTCGTCTGAACCACCGGGTATGATGATACCTTGAATCAACCTCAAGCTCTTCTATTTAAAAATATAATTGATTTTGATTAATTATTTGACGATACACTCTAACTAAAACTATAAAAAGAAAGTTGTATTACGATAAGGATCTAGATCTGCATTAAAAATGATTATTTTTATTTTATATAGGGAAATAAAATTTTTTCTTTTTATAGGTATTTAAATTATATTATTTTATTTTTCCATATACGTATACCCACACGATAAGGAAGAATTCTTTGTATCACAAAGAAATTTTTAAACTGTAGTAGAGAATATTCAGATACTGTAAAGTGGACTTTAAGACTATGAAATTTAATTTACGACCACTGAATAAGTTTTTTGAAGTCTAAAATAAAATCAGTGAAAAGTATTTTTATTATGAAAAAGACACTTCTGTTTTGAGATTTCAAGAAATAAAAAGAAAAGGTGTATTCTTTGTTCATCCTGATGCACTACTAACTGAATTTTCTCTCTTTTCCGCTTGTCTTACTTTAAACGGCTCTTTCTACTGACTCAATGAGACTGGTCTGATCTTTCTCTAAAATTATGAACTTACAAATGAATTTTTTTCAAATATACCAAATAAAATATTTCACGAATACTTGGCTTTCAACGCCGCACTTGAGAAAAATGAACCCCCAACTTTCTTTTCTCCCCATTGTGTTTGGATTATAAAAAATTCACGACACTCAGATAAATTACATTCCCTTGCGATCTATTTAAAGCCATTCGGATAAAGAGTGGTGTAATTATTTGAACCTAAAAAAGGGTCCACTTATGTTCTGTGACCTAAGAAGTGGAGGACTGGGCTCTTAGTGTATATTGTATTACGAAGTTACGTACTGTCTCCAAACAAGAAAATATTGTGATGTCTTAAATGAAGATAAAGGTTATCCTTTCACAACAAGACGTATAGAATTGATAGTCGCACAAATCCAGACACTCTGAGGAGGCTACTTATCTAGCAAACAACCCCCTGATGCCGCCGGGAACGCCTCCGGGTATACCGAGTTTCCGTGGCAGGATTCCCTCGATCTTTATCGAGTATCGCGTTGCGTAATGTCGCAAGAAGAGAGTATACGCCAACGGGAGCTGGGCTCGTTGGTCCCGAGGGTTCTGGAGGGAGAGTTCGGGTGAGTCGGGGTCGGAAAGCGGAGATCAGGATCTGGGGGTTGGGGGTGGGGGTCGGCATGGGTAGGTTCTTGGCACGGCCTCACTTTTGGGGTAAGGGTAAGGGTAGAGCCGCCATCCATTACGAACGGCGGATGACACCTCGAGAGATATATCGACTCACCGCATCCTCGAATTGAATCGAATGCCGCCAGCAAAAACACCAATGAGCAAAATAGAACATTGTGATCGATGCTTCGTCCTGAAATTTATTGGCGAATGAGTTACCGCTCTTCCCTGCACTCGACTCATGTTCTGTCGTCGAGCCTCGTCGTTGAGTAGGAAACGTGACATCTCGCATGATGAGAAGCAGATTCGTAGATATAGAAAAATTCCAACGCGGTTGCGCCGCGTTGCAGTCACAGTACTCATATTTCAGAATTTTAACGACCCTGAAGTTTTCTACATTGAAAAGTCTGATCCAAAGATCGAAAGATTGGACTCGGGTCAGAAACGTCTTCAGGGCATGGTTTTTTAAATAATAATACATATATAATAATAATAAATAATATATAATAATTATTATTTCAATAATAATTTCAATTTTCTTATAGGGTTCTATTAATTCAGGTCAAATTTAAGCGAAACAGCAAAAGAAACTGGTGGTAAAGGAATAAAGAAGGAAATAGGGGAAAGGGTGTGAAATTCGTATTGAGATGCTTTACTTATAAAACAAAATCAATATTTATCACTTTTTCAAGCATTTCAAAAAATTGTTATGCACATTTATATTTTCCATGTGTGATGTCACATTTTGCGCTAACCCCTCCCTCCTAAGTCCAAAAACTTCACAAAACTTGTAAACTCTCCAACTGGCAGTGTGACGAAGTTTTTAAACACCTATGGAACATTTTTATATTATGAAAAAAATGATTTCAACTAATAAATTTTTAATGATATTCTTTGCAACTTTGTAAGTCAATATTTAAACATAGTTAATTATGCGATGCTGTAACAGACTCTTTATCAACAAAAGTTACTGCTCCGAACTTGCAAAGTGAAAAAACAATTTATCAACAGGGGTCTCCAAACTTGGAGATTTAATGAAATCCGCGATAGTCAGTTTTCACACAAAACTAAGACCTCATTATGATAAGAGTGTAAAAAAAATAAAGTAAATAGTAAAGTATAGTCAAATTACTAGCAATATTATTCTATTTTATAGGATGTCCAGCCTAATATTTTTTAATATTCAATAATTTTTTTGTAGCAAATAAGTTCTGTGACCGGGATTCCCTAGTACCTAGAACCCCCAAGAATTTCATTATGATCTCACATAGGATGTGTCTGGGGTTAAGTCCGGTCAAGAAGACCATGTTCTTCGCGGCCGTTTGTTCATTCGAAAACTTAAACCAAGATTACTGGCACAACTTGAATACTGAGGATCGTCTGGATCACTCGCTTTCACTCGATTAAGAGAGACTCTATGGAGAATGAAGAGGGTAAAATTGGTGGAGTGCATACTTGAGCTGCTCTGCTTCATCGAATCGATTTATTTCCCTACGCTCCAATTATTTTTAATTCAATACCTGTATTCTAGGAAATTTCATTTAGATCCTCAAATAATTTACTCAAAAATCTTTCCTTGTTGTCGAATTGTAGAAAAGGGAGCATTTTTTATATTTTTCTCTGACGTAATTGATCATCTGTTCAGTACTTTAATTAAAGAGAGGAAATATATAACCATGGAACCAACATTTTTTTGAAAAATGAGTTCATTGCATAAATATTCTCAAAAAATAGAATATAAATGATATCAATCAATTTTTTCGAAATCTGAGTTTATTACACAATAGTTAGAAAAAATGGTAAATGAAGTCTTAGTTAAAATTTGAACCTATTTAACTTTCTCATATAAAACTTTGCTTTCTCGTATTCAGAAGCTTAATATCTAGGGAGTATGTTTTACTTTTATTTTGAACTGAAAACTGAATTTTTTATCGCAATCCGCAGTCGAACCTGCTTCAATTTTAGGTCAGTGTCACTTTGAGATTGCTACCTTCCACATCCGTTTCCTTAAAACTGGATGTCTTTTTTTAAATCAAGCTTTCTTGTCCGAAATTCAGAAACACTTTTTTCGTTTCATTTTTAGATATTGATTCCAATTTTACAGAAGATTTTTTCGCTCTTTTGAAAAACTCCCATTTTGTAGGTTAACTAATTGTGTACCGTTACCCTTCAATTGCAATAAAAAGATGAATTTTTGTAAAAATCAGATCGATAGATTCTAAAGTATACAAGTTTTTTTTCTACAGAGTTATAGAAAATCTGAAAGAAACATAGTTTATTGGTTACAATTTTAGGCTTCTCAGAACTGAAAAAATTAGCTTAAATAGATTTAAATCAGGGAGAATGTGATGCCGGAATGTGACGCTATTCGAGATGTTTTAAATCAAGGAGAAAATACGTTTTGGCACCAATTGGAAGCATAATTGTATTTTTAAATTTCTGAGCGTAAATTGGCTCAGAAAGTAAAATGATTGGGTAATTTTTCAGCATTCTAGTAGAAATCATTTGATGGCAATTTCGAATTTCAACACAGTGAATCAAAACATTTATTGTTTCTTCCGAAATAATTACAAAACCAACTGTGTTTATTATCTAACATGATAAACATATACAGTATAATACTTCGTTTATAATCACAGTCTCAATGAAATGTTTGTTTAAAATAAAATTTGTTCGTTTAATAATTCCAACAGATTATTCTTATAGAAAGTAATCTAGCAGGAAGTGTAAGTTTATGGTTGCGATGTGTTTATACAAATGCTGACGAAAGGGTACTAGTCTTTTAAGCCACGGCGGAATACGACGGTGTTGCTGTATTATTTTGGATTACCCAAAACTAACATACAAACAGAAGTTTCACTTTCAAACAGTGGCGCTTATAAACGCTTGCGTAGGTGGGGTTAGCTGTTGTCGGAAAGCCGTATTAGCAGTACAAATCTGCTATGCAACAATAGCGCATGACGGGAGTATAAACACCTCAGCTGACTGGTTGGTAGATTATCATCTCTTCTTTTCGTCAAACCTAACAAATTCAGGAAGAAAAATGCTTTAAATAAAATCTACTCAAACATTGAGCAGTAATCAGTATTCCTTGTTTTTATATATAAATGCACTCTAAATTACTCCGTACATATTCCCGAAAGCAAAAATAAACTCTAGTGAAGTGTATAATTTACCCCTTAGCGTGATTGCTCGGGGATTTAGTTCAACTCCATACAAACTCTGCAATTCCCCGACCAGAAATTCGTCAAGCTTTGGTAGATAATTAAGAATAATAATTTATGAGTCGATGCTTTCACGTTTGATAGTACGAAAATCAGGATGGCGGAGAAGATAACCATGAAGCACTAGTTAGAGCTTTTTTACTTTCTCTTGAAATTAATAGAAATAATTGGAACTAATTATGTAACTAATCCTATAAAAATAGTATCTTACGATCTTGATGAAAAATTATCTGAGACGACGATTGAAAATCCTGCTGAAGCTTTGGGGGTCATTACTCGAACGAGTTTAGAAGTAATTCGCCAATCCTACCAGGGAACGATTATTGCTAGGGCGTAATTGAAAATTAAACTGTCTTATCTTCGACCATCCACCGGCATGCCCTTTCTCGTCGATCCTCTTGCTCTGCTTTCCGGGCGTCCGAATAACCGTTTCCAGAGAGTGAATAGTTAATTTCCTAAAGTTTCAGTTCAGCCGTCTGAATGCCGCATTGATTGGTACTCCAATCAGTTAGGGATGAGTGGAGGCGGATGGTGTAGGCGGTGCCTCGTTTGGTGGTAAAAGAGATAGAGACATAGGACACTGAGATGATGAGAAAGAGGGATGCAGGATGCAGTTCGCTTGGGTGTTAGAGAAGCAGGAAGGGAGAAAAGAGACAAGGGTTGGGGTGGGGGTGAAATTGAGTCTCCTAGTGGTGATTATCATTCGAAGTAGATCGGCGCTTCGTAGTGCCGGAGGGTTCATCCCACTCAGAAGAGATCTTGCACCAAGATTGCCTTCGTAAAATTCTTTTCTAATAAGACTTTCGTCTTCATTACATTACTATTATTTCAAAATTAGCGTCCATTTTTGTTGACATATGTAATTCTAAATGAGTTCTTTTTTTTGTTTATTGTGGAAAGGAATTTGAGCTATTTTCTTATGTAAAGAGATGCTACCAGTTTGCAGGTCGGCGATCTTTACTGTACTCTATCAGTAAGACTTTCGAATCTTGACCAACGATCTTTGTGACTATACTTGAAACAGTTCGGCATGATAAACCAGGAATGTAGGTTGGAAAGTAGGCTGTAAGGTTTGAAGAGGGAAATACATCCAAAGCGGCGGTAAGGGTTAAAGAGGAAAATCCATCCAAAGCTCTCCAAGAATGTTGGAGCGATAAACTCCTGTTGGAGCCTAGTGGTATCTCTTCCCGGCAGTAGCAGCTCTAAGAGGAGGCACAGGGCATCGCGCCAAACCAGTTTTAAATGCGCTCTTAAATTTCACCAACTTGCGACGAGCCGTAAACCATCTCGGCGGCTCTACCGGGTTAGGCTGCTGGTCCTGTCGTATTGGGCTGGTTGAAGTACCCGCAGAGTTGCCACGCTGGGATCTGCCCTGGGATCCTCTCGTTTGTTTCTCTTCCCTTCCAA
Source organism: Andricus quercustozae (assembly GCA_932072015.1). Lineage (NCBI taxonomy): Eukaryota > Metazoa > Arthropoda > Insecta > Hymenoptera > Cynipidae > Andricus > Andricus quercustozae. Next base: position 1,887 of record CAKNWU010080250.1, on the reverse strand, counting down.
ACGTTTTTCTCCTCATCCGTACGTTCTTTAGATTACGGACCACTCTAAGTCGAAAACCGATAGATCTGATCCTGCCGGCCTTCCTTCGCTACGAAAACATCATTCCAAATCCGTTCCTATCCAACTGAGAATTTAAAGCCCTAAGAAATTAGTTCACGTTCCTATCACTATTCCTTTGCTTCTTGTTTAATGTCTACAGAAATTAGCTTGAAACACTTGAGGAAGAACAGGGAATTCAGATTCTTCTCATATATGATGACCTATTTTTTTCGACATCTTCGAGAAATTTTCTTTGAGATTTTTTATTTACAGAATTACATACTTTATTCTTAGTCTTTCTTTTTTAAACAGATACATCTTCGTAACTCCTATATGTTTTTAATTGTAGAACTTGTCAGTAACAGTATTATCAACCATAATCTCCTTAAACGCTGTCAGAGATTCGTAATAACCAAATTACTCGCTTCGAGTCCGGAATGACTAAGTGCGATAGGAGAGAAGATTAAGTCGTCAAGGAGTTTAAGAGGAGCGGCTTTTATAAGGAGTACAATCCCGATTTATCGCTGCGCTGAAGTGTCCCGGTTATAAAATGACGTAATGAAATCCTTCAGGGTATATGCGTCCACAGCACTATATGACTCTCTGTATGAGACTGTGGTGTACATCTCAATGCCGCAAACCAATAACAATAACCACCACGAAACGAGCAAGTAGCCTCGATGGCAATAACGCCGTCTGGCTCTCTTGAAACACCAGGCAGCAGAGCTTCTGGATATCTCGAAGCAATTACCGACTAAGCGACTGAGGCCTCGTTAAGGTAATAGTGTCCATTATCTCCGGGCATAAGGGAAGAAGTAAACCAGATCTCGAAAATTGCGAGCCCAATAATCAACGACCTTGCTCACTAACCTCTTTTTCCCCTTAGAATAATCGTTTTTTGAATTAAGAACACAATTACAGGCTGTGAACGCTTTACTAGAGGATACGTCTCTTTTCCACTAAAATAATTCAAATTTGCTTCTTAAATTATCATTTTGAATGTTCATTTTTTTATCTTTATGATCTGGTATAAAGATTATCATTATTGCTTCTGTTAGTTTCAATGAGCGTCAGTTGAAGCTTTTATTGTCCCATAAGATCAAAGGCTTCTGTTCGAGTTTTATGTAATAATACCTGATTAGTATTGTCCCTCAAAGATATCGTGTTTTTGTGCTGATATATGACATATGTGAACGTCCGCGGAGAAAGGGATCTAACGTGTGGTAGTTTCATTTTACAGGAGAAGTGATTGAAGAGGCGATTCAACACAGGAACTCCATAAATGGGCCTCACTTTGCAGTTGAATAACAATTCGAATGTTTCAGATATTGGAATAATATTTTTTATTATTGAGGTGCAAATAAGAAACTATGGATGGGTGTAAACAACTAAAAATCTATTTTCCCGCATTAGGTCCCTTTCTTCGCGGACGGTCACATATATTAATCTCAACAAGCATAATATTCATTGAATTAATCAAATTGCCATCGTCGTTTTTGAATGTAAAGGAGGGAATTATTGAGAGCGATTGGTATTCTTGTCTGTTCGCACATTATCATAATCGCGATTGAACGGCATTCAGTGAAGTGGATCAGCCCCTAGATTCTGTTAATGGCGCTAGCTCAATGCCGTTTAGCCCCAGTGGTAGTTATGGTTTGGATTCGAATGCCACTGGAGCATAGGGTTGCTTACGAACTATTGGCTGCTCAACTGTTCATATATCTCGTTACCTTTTACGACGGAATCAAACATTTAATGTTGAATAGATGACCCTCAACATTTGGGAACAGACACTAGATTTACAGAAATAGAGATTATTGTATACATGGACATGAAGGAGAGAGTGGG
>CAKNWU010080167.1:0-11729 GCA_932072015.1 Andricus quercustozae | reverse complement strand
AATTAAGTTTACTGTTGAAACGAGGCGTGTGGCCTAGATGCGAAACCGCAAATTTAATATATTTTGATATAATTCGTCACTTCGGAAAAACTCAATGAAAGTTTAAAATAAAAAAGCAATTAGAATAGAAGCCAGCATAAATCAGACGAATTTTGTTTTGAGTATAGGTTTAAGAATGATAATAAAATTATGCATATATTATGTTATTATATTCACCAATAAAATTAAGGATGACCGCCAAAGACAAGACCAGAGCAGAAGCAATCATCATCCTTTCCAATCAGAGGCAAAGCTAATCAATGTATCACTGAAGTTTTGGATGTGAAATTCAACTAATTGATATTCTAGTTTTTCATCACATTACAAAATAGTTCTTTTATTTGTTATCTTAGACATTAGATGCGTCAAGGTCTTCTTGCTCAGATATGTACATTTCATTACCGATTAAATAGAAAATTTATCGTAGTGTTACCCGATTAATTGTTTTAAATGCCCGGTTATTTTCTAGTTTTCTTTTAGTGAATTGTTAATTTTTCCCGCGGAATTTTAAAGAATTCAGAAGACTCAAATAATTTCGAACGATATTTAGGCTTTCCGAAGCATTCAAAAAGTTTTCAAATGTTTCTGATTTAGAACAGGGAAATTTGGAAATAAAACTATAATCCTTGCCGAGCATTCGCTATTTCAAATTAGGATAATTTTAATCTTGTACGTAAAATTCTGTTTATATTTATTTATTCTCTGATATTAATCAGAATCAACAATCATTCTTAGAGTTCACTGCTCCAAGTCAGAATGGTTATTCCTGGAAAGATAAGTTTTATTGTATAGGATTTTGAATATTTTAAGGGATATAAATAAATTATTTAATGACATTAATAGGAATGTCCGTCATATTGGCTACGATTAAAAAAAAACAATAGAACTGTACTGACGTTAAATTTTACATCAAAATTCATTATGTTTGTTCAAAATTCATCTCTTCCTTTAAACCGTTAATTATTTTACTGAGAACTAATTGTTTTAACTGATAATTTGACTTGAAATTAATACTTTTTAGATGAAATTTCGTCTTTTTGTGGTTAAAAGTTATCATCGTCAGTTACAGCATTTTCAAAATTCAAAAAAACAAACAAAAATGAATATTTTAAGCCAAACAACGAGTGATGTGTAAAAATGCAAGAAACGAAAAACGTTGCTTTTTGAAAGCAATATAAGATTCTGAAAACAACTTTCCGAATTTTCTTTAAAAATAAAAAATTCAAATTTAGAACGTACAAAAAGTATGAAAAATCAAAAATTCAATTTTGCGTATGAATTGTGCATGATCAGAAAAAAGATGATAATACCAAAATTCGACACTTGCATTTTGATAAGAAACGTAGTTTTTGTTTTATTCGTAAAAAGCAACATTAGAAATAAAATAAAAATCTGGACCAAGGACATTCTGGAGAAATAATAATGTAATCATGAAAAATAAAATTTGTATTTTATTTTGCAATATCCGAATAAGCAGGCCCAGACAGAGGTACAGAAATCTATAATTAAGCTATCGAAATTTTAGTATAAATATAAATCTGATATAAATAATTAATGAAAATATAAATTAATAACCAAAATATTAATTAATATAAATATTAATCGATAATTAATCGAAATCATTTTGTAGATAGTAAAGCGTTTTCTTGAAATGTCATCTATTTTTAGAAGGTTACAATGCAGGTCTTTCGTTAGCAATGTAAGGAGAAGAGAAATTTCGAAAATTTCTTTTCTAATTGAAGCTCAACCACTTTCGTTAAACAACATTTTTCGGTTGTAGGACGTTTATCTTCTTGGTTGAAAATTTACCTATTTTGTTAAAAACTTTTTTTTTATTTACTCCAAATCAATTTTTTAAACTCAAAATGTTACTTTTTTATCTTGTATTAAAAATTTATATTTTTTAGATGAAAAATAACTATTTTTAGTTGTAAAAAAATTTCTATCTACCTTCGCCGGAATCAGGACACGGGCCTACAAATTTCCGGTCTGGTGATCTTACCAACTAAGCTGCTGAGTGGAACGAGGTTCGATAATTCAAGCATTCTTTTAAAAATTAATCTTTTTTCATTATTATGAATAAATACATTTTAATGTGGTATTGTTTTATTGCGATTGTACAAGATTTGATGTTAAAATAGTACAAGAGTGAAAGCTGGCATCTGGAAATTAATGGCCAGGGAAAAGGAAAAATGGTCTATGGAAAAATTAGGGAAAATTCAAAGAATTTCTAGTACGAAGTTTAGCGGCCAAGCTAATATTTCAGTTTTATATTACAACAAAACATTTAATTAATGTTGTGACTGAAAGTCTTCTTCTATTATTATTTGAAAATTCCTTGAAATTGGGTTATCTTTTTTTAAAGGAAACTCCCGGATTTCTTCTGTGGTCATCTCTTGAACCACAGCGTTGTACATGTTTATTTTTACCCTTTCCTGAGGGCCAGTCCTCATTCTATATATTCCACGAAGAAATGTTTTATTTCCCTCCACTATTGCAAATATGTCACCACTGGACGTTGACAATACATATTGCTCTCCAGTTGGCATGGGCGCAGGGAAATTATATCTTCCTCTTACTTGAATTGGCGCATCTCGAGGAAAAGTGTATCTTCGAATTTCGAATCGCCGGTTCGGATTATTGTGGGGAATAAGCCGAACAGACGTAAGTTCCTCAGTTGTGAAAGTACGTAGGCGGACAGAAGAACGAATGGCAGAAGGATATTTGGACCTGGCACGACGAGAAGTTTCAGCAGGAGGAAAAGAACTGACTGGAGAACGTGGAGAATCAGTTCTGGCAGGAGGAGATCTTTCAGGAGAATTAGAAGGCCTGCGACGAGGAACACCGGGAATAGGGGCCCCATTAGGTAAACACTCAAAATTCGTACTCAACTCTGGAACAAGAAACAGAGGATTCAATTTGCAAAAAAGATTCAAAAGCATGAACTCAAATAATTTTCCAAAAATTACTGTATTCGGTCATTAAAGACAATAGTTCGGCAAAGGATAAAAGAGGGCGAAGAAGTTTTCCTTGTGTATTCTCTTTCGCCGATTTCATAATCTTCCCTTATTCCCCTCTTTTCTCCTTTTTAAAAAAATTTATCTTTTTTCCCCTTTCACTCGTTTTCTGCTTAAATGCGAACTGAATTAAAAGAACCCAATAAGAAACTTCGACTATTTGAGTTGAAACTCAATTTTTTTGGTGAAAAAGTCTACCATTGTATTTTTGTTGAAAATTAAGCTTTCTCGTTCAAAACTATTTTCTAATTAAGGCAGTCCCAAGCTCTGGCTACAATGAATCAAAAGATCAAAAGACGCTTTCGTCAACTGAACAAGAAGATTGGATGGACAAGACAGAATGCGTCCCGTGTTTAATGTGTGATTGACTACATAACATCTGGTAGGCCGTCCACGGAAATGGTGGCTAAAGTCTTGAAACGTGGAGATCTTTAACAATCCGCAATAATCAGTTTCTAAATAAAACAATAAACAATAAAAACAATAAATGCAGGGAGCAAAGCGAGTGTAGGGATAAATGCGAAACTGAGTGACTGCTTTGATATTTTGCGAGGTGTTAGGCAAGGATGCTTTAGGTTTTCATAGCTATTTGTTATATTCATGGACAAGTATCTAAACATGGCCCTCTTCGACTAAGACACTGAAAATCTCGGCACAGTGAGGTAACCTAAGAAGGTTATCGGCAGAGTAGGATCCATTATCAGAAGTAAAAATGTATCAGGTAATGCTGTAAGGGCAATATATAATTACATATTTATTCACTGAGCTCTGCGGTAGCGAGACATTATTGTCAGCTGGTGCCGAAAATTCGATAACGAACATGCTTCGTTTCTCGAAGTCAAGGAGAACTATGTCAGGCCCTGTGTACGCAACAGAAACAATTGTCGAGGATATGAAGATCCAGTATATGCAAGACTTCTCATTTTCGACAATTGATGCTATTTCCCTTGGAGCATTTAGCGGAGCGGTATGTGAGCTAATGCCGTAAAAGTAACAGAGATGGTAATAAAGCACTCTTAGCGCCGCATTGTGCTTTTATATGTAGGTCGTTTCCCCATGAGTTGGACAACTAGACAGTATGTGTCCTAGATGCTCGGGGTGTGCATGACACGCTCTGCAGCTATCACCAGGAATGTCTTGGCTTAAAATGTGACGACATCGACTGATCCTCCACATTTCTGTGGAAGATGCCGTGCATGCGTTTGCCGAGGAGCTGTTCGCGGACGTTTGTCTCCTGTGCTTTCTTAATTTGGGCTTTCAGGAGTGAGTACTCGAGATGGATAAGATTTGATCCATTTTGCTCACCCCTTTTTAAAGAAACACTCCTTTTCCCACTGCTTCGTGTTTCCTGAAAAATTTTAAGAAGAGGGTCTCTTCCATTTTCGATTACATGTGCTGTACCCAGAATAATACTGTTTTAAAGACATTCAAGATTCATTTTTTTGCGACCACCTTGAGGGCGTGAGATGCAAAGTCGCGGAACAGACAAATTGAGGTGCATACTTTTGTTCTCAACGCAGGTAATTTGTTCCTCGCAGATAGTTCGGAAGACCAAATCCGTCGGGTGAGACGTTTCTATTTGCATAAAAGAGTATCTTTTGTAGATGCCACGTCCTTAATTCGGCTCTGTGGCACGCCCTGGTATGTATAGGTATCTCCAGCGCCAAGGTGTCGTATAGCGCTTCTGTCGTCAAGCTCTGGGTCTTCGGGACTGCGATTAGGTTTTCCTTTGTTTAAATAAACCTCGGCGCATTTCTCTAACCCGAACTCCATTCCAATCTCTTGAGAGTGCTCTTTGACAATATCTAAAACTAGATGTAGTTTCTCTTGATTTTCAGCATAGATCTTAAGATCATCCATGTTAGTGATCACACGATGTTTTCCAAACGAGATAGTAAATCGGTTTTTCCAAAGCGGCATTAATCTCTCTATGCAACTATGTAACTCTGATAGAATGCTGCGTCTTTACAGACACATCTATCGATGAGCAGGTTCTCCCGACATCATGCTACACCTTTCTTCGAGCCACGTTGTTCGTACATCTCTAGACACGCAGGTCCAATTGTCCGCACAATCCTATAACTTAGGATAGCTGTGAAGATCTTATACAGGTTGTTCAGACAATTTATTGGCCTGTAATTTTTAGGGCCAGCTAAGTTGCTCGTTTTCGGTAGGATTAGGGTTCCCATTTGAAATTACAAAGTTACCCCCCTCCCTGCCTCCTGAGGGGATGGGGCGGGGTAAATTGGTTAAAATGCGCTTTTCCCCCTCGAAAGTAAAAAGTTTTTATTACGGATATTTTTTCATAGGATTCGTATTTCTTGAGATATTTCGATGTCTCAAGTTAAAAAAAAACGCACTGTATAAACGCACACATATGGTACGAATTCCGTAGCAATTTCAAGAATGATCATAAAATTATAGACATATTATGTTATTATATTCACCAATAAAATGAAGGATGACCACCAAAGACAAGCCGAGAGTGGAAACAATCCTCATCCTTTCCAATTAGGGGAAAAGCTAATTAATGTATTACTGAAGACTTGGATGAAAAATTTAGCTAATTGATATTCTAGTTTTTTATCAGAGTATAAAATATTTCTTATATTCGTTATCTCAGAGATTAGAGGCTTCAACGTTTTCTTGCTCAGATATTTACATTTCATTAGAGTCATTTTAAATGGAAAATAACTTATTAAATTTGTTAGAACTGATATCATAATTAATATGATCTCTTACTTTTCGGCGTGCTCGATCGCTTGAATTGAAAATTTATGTAGTTTTAACCGATATTTGGTTTTAAATTTCCGGTTATTTTCCTGTTTTCTTTTGGTAAATGTTTAATTTTTTCCGCAGAATCTAAAAGAGTTCAGAAGATTCAAATAATTTTGAACGACTTTTAGAGTTTCCTAAGCATTTAAAAAGTTTTCAAATGTTTCTGATTTAGAACAAGGAAATTAAAAAAGAATTGTAGTGTATTTGAACAAACATTTGTTCAAATTCCGTTTTTCTAAATCAGAGTTAAAATTATTTTCTGATATTTCCGTTCCATGTCCGAAATTCCCTTTTCCTAGTCAAATTCCACGTCGTAACTAAAATTGTATTTCTTTCCGTTAATTCCCTGTTTCAAACAGCATAATTTTAATCTTCTACGTAAAATGATGTTTATATTTATTTATTCTCTGTCATTAATCAGAATCAAGCAACAAAAGAAAAACGTTGCTTAATGAAATTCTTACAAGATTCTGATAAGAAGTTTCTGAATTTTCTTTAAAAAACGAACATTTAAATTTTGTTCGTAAAAAACATAATGAAAAATAAAAAGTTCCATTTTTCGTTCAAATTGTGCAAGATATGAAAACAGATAAAGAGACTAAAATTCTACAATCGAAAAAGATTTTCAAATATGTTACAAATTAATTTTGGATGGGATGCGTAGTTTTTGTTTTATTCGTAAAAAGCAACATTAGAAATAAAAAAAAAAATTAAATTTTTGGAAAAACGACGCAAGATACGAAAAAACACCAATAGACAAAAGTTGTTTTAATCTTCAATAACAAAGTTAGAAATTAAAAATTGAATTTTTGAACAAACGACACAAGCCACAACAAAATATGAATCGACAAAAATTTTGCACCTGAAGAAGATATACACATTTTTCATTCATAACTGTTTGATACGGTGCTTAATTTTTGTTTTAATTGTAAAAAATAATGAAAATATAAATAAATAAAAAAAATAAAAATATTAATTAATGTTAATATAAGGCAGTGTTTTTTTGGCCAGAAATCCTGTTACATCAAGAAATATTGCAGAAAATATCAGGCCAGGAAGAAGAAATAGGAAAAGGCAAATAAGGTAAATAAGTAAATAAATTAAAAAGGATTGAAGGCTAAGGAAATAAAGAATGTTTCCGTAAGATACTTGGGAGCGACCAGCCACATATCAAACAATAAAGAATTTTCCAAGAAAATTGACGTAAACGGGAAAGGATTTGTAAGGCTTGCAGATGAAGAAGAATGCGTCGAAATTCCTAGGTTTGGTTCATGAAGTTTAAATTGCCTTCTGATAGGAAAGGAAATGACAGTGAAAGTTTCTAATTTTCTGTACGTGCCTATGTCAGCGTCAAACTTACTATCGGTAAAAAAGTTAACCCAGAATGGGTTTTGAATAGAATTTGAAGGGGATGATTGCTCCATCACAAACGTCAAGGATGGGCAAATAAAGGGTATGGCAGTTTTATCTTCTGAAATTCACGAACTGAAGGTAGAGAATAGTAAAATGGTGAACGTAGTAATAAATCATTCGAAAGGTAGGCACAGTGGAAATTGCCATCATTCGTGGCATGAAGAAGTGTGTAAATGCTGCATTAAAGGGAAAATTACAAGGGAGCATTTTCCGAAGGAGTCGACTACTAAGTCTCAGGAAACGCTTCACCTGATTCATACAGATTTTTGCGGCCCAATTCTAATACAGACACCGGGAAAGAGTAGGTACGTTCTGACCATCACCGACGATTAGAGCAGGTACACGGAAGTGAACCTTATGCAATACAAGAGTGAGACAAGTGGACTCATTAGGGAATTCATCCAAGCTATGAAGTCTTCATTGAATAAAAAGCCAAAAGTAATTCGTCCAGATCGAGGAGGGGAATACTTAAGTAGTGTACTTCAGAAATATCTGAGGGGTGAAGGAATCAAATGTCAGTTAACCGCAGCCAATTGTCTGCAGAACAAACTGCCTACAAACGCTACAAAGAAGTCACCTTTTGTGTTATGGAACTCAATAGCACAAGATGCAAGTAATTTATATGTTTCGGCTGTGCATCTTATGCACATATCCCTAATGAAAAACGAAGTAAACTGGATGAAAAGGATAAAAAGTTCATCTTCTTTGGTTGCTGAGATGAGTCAAAAATTTGTCGGCTTCTTGATACAGAAGTGGCTCGTGTCAAGATAAGTCGAAGGGTTATTTTTCCGGATAACGCAAGTGAGGGGATGGAAAATTACATATCCTACGAAAACGTGATTTTTCAGCCTTCAAATTCCATTTAAGAAGATACCGAGGAATTAACCTCAATCAAAGAGGATTCAACAATGAACTCCAGCGCGGAAGGGGAGGATGCGGATTCATCATTGAGCAGCGAAGACCCACCACGAGAGGAGAGACAACAGCAAGAATTAGGGAAATCGGAACGATCAAATAAAGGAGTACCACCTGACAGGTACTGGAAGCTTTATCTGGTCCAGATAAAGATAAGTAGAAACGAGCAATGGAAGAAGAAATTTGATCTTTGTCTTGCACCTGTCGTTCAGCAGACAACCTTCCGAATTCTATTGACAATCGCAGGGCAACAAGGGATGACTATATAACGAAAGAAGGAATTTACAGCATCTCACAAACACAGTACTTTGAGAAATTGTTGAGCAACGTGGGATTACAGGACGGGAGAGGACCAGCAGCCACTGCAGAACCGCGAAAGATAGCCGGTGTTAATTGGAACATTATTATATATTGCACTAAAAACCTGACCCGATATCGCAGCTGGCGTAACCATCCTGAGTCAACGAAATAGGCAACCAGCAGAAGTAGATTGGACCAAGGCAAATAGAGTCGCTCGCTACCTGAAGGGAGCAGCGAACTAGTGGCTGAGACTTGGCTTCGATTTAGATAACACAAATAAAGTTTGAATTGGATTTGCAGATGCTAACTGGGCGGAAGATATATCAGATAGGAAATCAAATTCTGGTTATATTTTCAAAGTTTTTGGAGGATCCATTAGCTGGGCTAGTAGAATGCAAAATTGCGTTGTATTCTAATCTATCGAAGCAGAGTAGTTTGCTCTAGCGGAAGCATGTCATGCAGGAGTGTGGATTCGCCGTTTGTTAGAAGACATGCAATGTAAACAAGACCAAGCTACAATTATAGTCGAGGACAACCAGAGTTGTTTAAAACTAATTTGCAACAAAGAGTACAGCCAACGGACTAAGAATATTGATATTAAATATCAGGATGCAAAAGATTTAAAGGACCGAAGGATTATTCACTACGAGTACTGCTCTGCGGACGAGATCACTGCCGACATGTTAAAAAAGGCGTTAACAAAACTGAAGCTGCAGTCCATGCTGCAGAAATGTGGATCTCTGGATTAGCAGCTTTGCAAAAACCGTTGAGGTGGGGAGTTGGAAATTCAGCGCTATTTGCGATACTTCAAGGAAGCAGTGAAAGGGGCTGACCTCTTGACTAAGGACCCAAGGGCCTAACACCCGTCCAGTCCCGTTGTGACAAGCCGCCGAGAAAGCACGCGGAAAAATCTTCGTTCACAGCTTTGTATGTTTTCCTATTTTAGCCTTTTTACAGTTTCCTTTTATTGAGTGCTCAATTCAGATTTATACGGCTAAATTTATTTTTTTCTACCAACTCTCAAATGTTGTCAAATTTTTCTGATTTAGAACAGGGAAATGTTGAACTAAAATAGCAGTTCTTTATTCAAACGAAGATTGTTTTAAATTCCATTTATCCAAATCAGAATTAAAATTATTTTCGGATATTTCGGTTCCATGTCCTAAACACCCTTTTCCAAGTCAAATTCCATTTCGGAACTGAAATTATCATTCTTTCCGAAAATTGCCTGTTTAAAATCAGGATAAGTTCATTCTCCGACGTAAAATTCTGTTGATATTTATTAATTCTCTGTCATTAATCAGAATCAACAATCTTTTTTATAATTCACTGCTCTAAGTCAGAATTGTAATTCTTAAAAAGATAATTTAATTGTATAGGATTTTGAACATTTTAAGGGATATAAAGAAATTATTTAATGGGATTTAGTGCGGAAATGCGAATAGATTTTCAAAATAAATTGTTAACACTGCAAAACTACAAAACGACTTTAAAGGAAGTAAGAAACTAATATTTGAAAAGATGAAGGAAAACAAAAGTACAGAGTTTGTGAGCATGAGAAACAGCAAAGGTGAAATGCTATATGATATAGATGGGATAGTAGACGCTTTAAAAGACTGTTTCAAAGAATTATTAGTAGGTGAAGATATAGGGCAACAGAACTGCGACATAGACATTAATTTAAAAAACCCACTTGAGAAAGTCTGTGTCATTGAAGTTAGAGATACAATTAAAAACTTAAAAAACGGTAAGGCTGCTGGTGTAGACAGTATTAGCGCTGAAATGCTTAAATACGGTGGCGAACTCATATCTCACAGGCTGTGCGAATTGATAAATTTATCTATCGAGACGGGGCAAGTTCCAGACGAGGGGAAAAAATCGATTATCGTACCAATATACAAAAGGAAAGTAGATAGAAGCAACTGCAATAATCACAGAGGTATCAGCTTATTAAGTACCGTAATGAAAATAACAGAAGAAAAGATATGGCAAGTCCAAAGTGGATTTATGCCAGGACGATCAGGTACGGATCAAATCTTTAGCTTAAGACAGATCATAGAAAAAATTTTGAAAGTAGGAAAGAAAGTTTTTTGTGCGTTTCTTGACCTAGAAAAAGCAGGTAGCCAAGCGTGTGTAAGGGTAATGGGAAAATGAGCGACTGGTTTGATAGTATGCAAGGCGTCAAACAATCTCGAGGCAGTGAGGGTACGTGGGTTAGCTTTCGCAGATGACAAGGTTGTTATAGCAGAATCAATTGAATACTTGCAAAGAATGCTGAGCAAAATAAATACAAGCATGACGAACATGGGCCTCAAAATTAACGTAATAAAACAAAAATCATAGTATTTGAAGGAAAAGGTGAAAAAACAATTTGAAATATTGTCCTAAATGATGAGAGATTACAACCAGTTAGTAAGTACATATATCTAGGTAGCCTATTCACTAGTGACGGGAAGATAGATGGAGAGTTAGATAGGCGCATAAACGAAGGTCAAAAGGTTAACGGTAGAGCAGGGTCCATTCTCAGCAGTGAAAATATATCAGGAAAAAATAAAATGACCGTACATAATTCCATGATAGTACCGACTGTTCTATACGGTAGCGAAACATGGACATGTCAAGAAAGGACAAGAATAAAATTAAAGCGATTGGAATGAAACCTCTGCGCATAATATGCGAGAAAACACTGATGGATGAAGTGAGAAATGAAATAATTCTCAAAGAATGTGGTGCAACTGAGACAATAATTAACACATGGGAAAGAAGTCAATCAAGATGGTTCGGACATGTTGAGAGAATGACTTTGCCACAAGAACAAGGGATTTTATATACTCCCGGATCTCTGAGAGGTGCCTTTTTATCTTTGTGATTGTTTAGAAGTTGTCCTATTTTCGCAGGTGGTTTAAATATTGTTTGGATGTTGTGTTTGTTGAGACTTCTTCCTATTTGTTCTGTCATACCTCTGTAGTATTGGGATTTGTTTAACATTTTGTAATTCCTTTTTTAAGTTATCTTTATCTGTTATGGAGTCAGCACTGTATACAAGGGAATTGACGAAAAAAATAAATTGACAGGTATTTTGCAATACCTGAATAAGCAGTCCCAGACAGACGTACAGAAATCGATAATTAAGCAATCGACATATTAATGTTAGAAGATTACAATGCAGGTATTTTATTATTAATTTTAGGCAGAAGGGAAAGATTGGAAATGGAAAAATTAGGGAAATTTCAGGGATTCTTTCAAAAATTACTGTTCTAATTGAAG